>JAACNH010000075.1:167825-180548 GCA_019447015.1 Hymenochirus boettgeri
ATTTTGCCTTTTTGCTAAGTTAATGATATGTAAGGAAATAGAGAAACGTAATATCTGGGAGACTGTATCTTACCTGTATAGCAGAAACAGCTGTAACAAATGCAATAAATACAATAGTAAGATACAGTATAGAAAGGTGATTCAATGATATAATATTATATCCTGGCTCTCTATTCAGATCTCAACCCATTTATTCCATAATTGGTCATTCTATTCTACACACAGCTCATATAATACAACTAACTTCATTATAGAACAGCTATGGAAATATGAAAAAAACGTCCCTTTGTACCGGATCACTTTATGACTTCTTTTTATGTCTTTGCAGCATTGTATTTTCTGAGAAATTTCATAAAACTTTTGATTTTGTAGCATTCAAATTTAGAGAATTTTGTTGTTTAAATCTGTACCACCGGATACCGCATGTTAAGAAAATCCTAAAAAAACTAAGAAATTTGCAAAGCTGCATTTTTCTGCAGATGCTGCGAAGAGAATTTCCCATTAACGCATCAAGCAATGTGTTTTTATTTTGTTTGTGTTCCTTTCATATAGGGTGTTGATACTAATGTGGCAAGTCCTGTACGAACCCACAGGTAGCATTTGTAATTTGGTGATATAAAAAAATACTATGATTATTGAACAAAATAAGTTTGGGAGAAAGGATGGAAAATTTGACAGTTTAGTTCAGGTTACTTACAGGGACACACTGGCATGTTCTTCAGAGAGCAAAAAGGGATGCCTGGCATATTTGTGGATATGGAGAGGTGTATTTTCATGTAACCAGTATAAACTAGCCTTGTAGGTTATTAAAACAGGAATATTTTTAAATCCAGATTATTATAACATTTCAATTGGTATAATACACTACCTTGATGTGTAATTACCAATATTGAGTTATTGGGCCATAGGTTGTGGGAAACCGAGACATACATTAGATCCTTGATATATATTATTTTGTTATTGACCTTGGTTTTGAATATTAAGATCAAGGGAAAATTAGGAAAAGTCTTTCTCTGCCTTAGCACTATGTAATATATCATCTACCCAGAGTCGATTCCATGGGCTATTTTCATATTTGCCATTGCTTTTCTCGTAATGAAGTTAAGTTTGTAGTTATATGACTGTGTGGTAGAAGTAGAATGACGCATTGATGGAGTAATGGGTTGAGATCTGAATAGAGAGCAGGAGATAATTATAGGTCAATTGAATCCACCTTTCTATACTGTGATCTACGGTATTTTATTTATTGCATTTTTTTTTTACCGCTGTTTTCTGCTGTAGAAGGCAGGGTAAGGATACAGTCTCCCCGATATTACGTTCTCTATTTCCTACATATGCGATTACCTTAGCAAAAGGCAAATAAGTAAAACACTAACACCTGTTGGGGCAAGACCGCCATGGTTCATGGGTTATAAAAGTTATAATACAAGGATCAACGATGAAAGTAGTATCCCCCATTGTGTGTCAATCAGAAATGATACCTAAAGCGATGTAGGTCTGGACATCTGAAAAATGAAAAAGAAAACTGTTTTCAATAGAGATACGTTCACAACACAATCCATAGACAAATACAGATCACATACAACAGTTTAAAACTGCAAACCCTATGTTGCCATTGCAAAGGGATAAAAAAAGACAAGAAAAGGATCTGTAATATCCGCAACTTAATAAAACGCACAGTCAGTGCTACTAACATATTATGGCTCACCCTAACTGGTAGAAAGCCCTAGGGTACTCGGTGTGCCGGCTCGGCTGGAGTCCACGGGGAAGAGGAGAGATCACTACAAATCTTTGGTGATTCTAAAAATAACAAGGGTGATAGGTCTCCACCATTAACATGCACAAGAAATAATCAGTAGGTACACACAGCTGCTAACTCATGCCTTGCATTGTAGCATTCAAATAGTCTCCCCACATATTAACCTACAGTGTAGGGGAAGAGCCTTTCCATCTGAGGCTAAATGTGTGACGTGGTTATATAGTGGGGAGAAACCCCCCTGAAGTTTCTGGGTCCAGTTTTGATGGGCAAAGTAGTAATAGTAAGGTGCTGTAATTGACACGAGACCTGGGGAATTGGGGCTGGGTTAACGGAACCAAATCAATATAAAAACAAAAACAATAATCATTTAAAACTATCTTTTCCTCACGATCGGGTGCTGTTTTCAAACTCCCGTATCTAATTGTCGAGAGTTCACAGTTGACTCTACTTTTCAAGGGTTACCTATATTATAAATTCGGGGGTACCGGGGAAATAGATCATTACTTCTGGGAAATCATTCCGGATTTACGATTATTCAATTTGGCAAAAATCCGCTAGTTTTTCCGAGTTTCGCTGTTTGGTTCACAAAAATATCGAAATAATCAATACAAAATCCGTGAAATCTGGAATTTCCAAAAGTTTTTGGGAACATTCGGAACCCTCAGATCGTTTTAACCGGGGTATAATCTAAGTCGAACCCGATATTACCAAATCATCTTACTATACTGATATCGGTACTTACTGTATTGGCGTCAGGGACCTTTGTGGGACTGGAGGTGGGCTGGTTGAATAGTATTCTTAATGCCCAAAATCTATTGCTTTGCTTTATGGTGTGATTGTATGTGTTCTAGAACTTAGTAAAAAAAACAAAAAAACTTTCAATATTGTACATTAAGAATTTCTAGAAATATTCAACATTTTGAAATAGTTGTCGTCTCAGCATTGAAAGAATACCGTGCAGATGTGAATCCCCGATCTGCAAAGGTCTAGAATTCCTGACAGAACTACCAGAAAAAAAATCTTCGGGACTATTGCTAAGTCCAGTATGTTCCCTATTGGACAGTCTTATAGGTGAATGAAAGCAGAATTCGAGACACTGATGAGGGCAGCTATAAGTAATGAAGGGCTTGTGTGTAATATGCACGTAACAGATAGCCAAGTTTAGGATCCTGGTTGCACATTGGAGATTCGACGGGGGGGTGGGTTCAGGGGGTGGGGATATGATCACTTATACAATTATGATGGGCCATACAATAACTCCGGTGCATTGCTTGTGAAGTTCTCATTCCTGCCTAGGTCATGGTATAGAGTCTGTGTTTATTCAAGTTAGATCTAACTGGACTTGATAAGTAGTTCTCTGTTGAAAGCGTTTCGGCTAGTGCATGCCGAGCTGGGGGCTTTCGGGAATTCTCAACATTACAGAATGACAAAACATTGTACAAGAATCGTGGCAAACATTACATTGTACCCTGGAAAAAATCCCCAATCTCACCATATACAACAAAAACTGCCAGGTGTTAGATTGGTGTGTTCCATACAGTGTGCATAAGAGGTGTTATAAATAAGTACCCAGAGATAGGTATGAAAAAAAGGAAGTTCATGCTCATCCTTCGAGGTTAGTAAGTTTCCTTACAGTTAGAGGCGGGGGTGAAAGCGTGGAACTGGTCTTTCATCAGCAGATGTGGTAATTGCAATTCATTGAATAGCTTTTAAAATGGCCTGGATACTTTTTTCTAAAACTACAAAATATTGAGAATTCACTGGTTAGTATATATAAGCCGGTTGATCTGTTGATCCAAGGGATAGGTCCTTTCCAAATCCCCTTTTGGAGTCAGGACTGGAATCCCCGCCCCCCCCCCCTTTTGATTGGGGTTTTGGTTGCGTTTTCTCTTGGGACAATTGTTTAGGAAGGTTTAAAGAAAAATTAATTAAATAGGTGGACTTGATGGACGTATAGCTTTATTCCACCTCAATTACTATTTTTACTTATTCTGGCCCCGCCCCAGTGCAATGGAGCGTATTTTCCATTAACACTTCATTTTCTTTTAATTTTTTATTCCCATAATGGTGTTGTTACTAATTTGCAATGCCGCCGCTGACAGGTACAGTCCATTTTTCTATTAAATATTTATGAACATAATTCAGTGTTGGGGGGGAAGAAAGTAGGGGTGTGGGTGGGGGGATATTTGGTTGTTTAGTCCAGGGTTTCTATGACATGGACACACTGCATGTCTTAGAGAACAAAGGGGGAGTGTGCCTCATATTTATGATGTGGAACATAGTTTTTCACCCAGTAAATCACATATACTAGTTTTATGGTTATGTAGGGCAGGAATATTATTTAAAATACAGTTATTGTAACTTTCAATAACGTCAATTGTATTATAATAACACTACACTATTGTTATGGTACCAATATGATGTATTGGGGGCCATATGTTTGGGAACTGAGATAGAATATTAACCCTTGACATTTGATTTTCTGTAATGGTGACATTATACAAAGGTATTAATCAGAGTAAGTTAGGAAAAGTCTGGTTTTCCATAGCGGCTGGATGTAATATATCAATCATAAAAACCTAAATACACGTCATCCATACTGATGAGGGGTGTTCATAATTTCCATAGCTGTTCTTAATAGTGCAATGCCACTGTTTTTAATGTAACAAGTTGTCTTACACTGAGCTGTGTGTAAATAAAGAATAGACACAATATATGAGAATAAAATGTGTGAGTTGAATCTAGAATATAAGCCAGGATATTAATAATGATCATTGTAGGTGCAACTTTCTATTGCTGTAGCTTACTATGGTTTACTTACACCTCTTCCCATGGAAAAAGCCCGCATTCAGAGGACTCATATCTCGTTGCATAAGCAAACTCTGCACTGAACTCGCTCCCTAAATCCGTACATGATAACACGAATCAACAAAATCACCATCCCTTAAACAACTAAATCACACTGGTAATACCTTAAACCTCACCTCTTTAGAGCAAACAAGTAACTCCTGGTGCCTAGAACATTTCCCGGCCGTACTAACCCAATTTGATCAAAACCGCAGCCTCCTTTCACCCTCCACTGCCATCTATTTTACATCCTACCAATTCCTGTCACCGGTTATTCTCTCCCCCATATCCTCTGTCTGTATCTCTTTGGCAGGGTCCCGTCTCCTCCTATTGTCTACATGTGTATTGTGCTGTAGAGAAACTCCTCACGCTGTTTACTTATACTATTATGTACCTGTGTAGTAATATGTTAGTGGACTTTATATAAATGTATTGCACGCTGTATGGTGAAATGTATGACTAATGTGAATGTGTAGTGCCGACAGAAGATGGTTGGCGGGCTTATCAATCAATAATACTAATAATAATAATGCATAGATAATAATAATTGTATTTATTGCTTTTGTTATCAGCTGTTTCTTCTGGCTACAGCAGGTAAGTTAGATTCACCGGCAGGACCATTAGCTGAATGTTCTTACATTTCCTTACATGTCATTTAACGTTATCATAGAAAAATTGGAACTTTATCCATATCCTGTCCAGTTTCCATCTAAGCTCCGTACTTAATACTATGGAATAAGTGGGGATTGGGTTTCATACGCGTTTGGACAGAAATATCATTAAAGTAAGGGTTTAGAGAAGAGGACTTTCAGAATCGTTTGCACTTGCCGATTAAACAAAAAATATATTTGATAGATTTGCGAACATTCTAAAATCTGACATAGCGGACCCTTTGAAGTCAATAGTGAATTAAAAAAAATCTGAAATTCTGGCTAAAAACATTAAGTATAAATATCAATGGGTAACAATATACTGAAATGGCTCGTGACCTTGAAAATGGCCAGCGAACACTTATCAATGGCAAAATCTAAAAGAAAAAACACCGTCCGTACTGGGTAAACTATGTCAACCTGTCTTTTATGGCTTTCTGCTTGTATGTTCTAGGAAATTTCAAAAAAAACGTCGACGTTGTTGCATTTAAAAACTTTATTCCTAGAAATAATTCCCAACATGATATGTAAAAAAAATAATTTCCACAAGTTAAAAAGGAATCCAAAAGTGGATGAAGATCTCAAAGGTCTTGAATTTCTGCAGATCCCAAAAAATCTGCGCTTTCGTCATCCGCACAAAGGTTATTTTTTTTATTGTGACTAGCCCGAAGATGTCAAGTAGAAAGCTATTATCCTATGTAACGGGACATCCACATTTTCATTTTGAAATTTTCCTTCCCATATAGTGTGATGAGTTTTAGGCATGGTGGCAAAGTTTCGTATCCATAAACAATATCCATATTCATATATAATATCCAAAGATATTATTGACAGACTCATTTGGGGAGTGGAAGGGATGGGAACATGTGGGAATGTCATAGAAAAAAAAAAAAAGAGGGGGGTCCAGGTGTTACTTACAGGAGACACACTGTATGTCTTCATTTTCACCCAGAAACTTATTGTTTGTTAACGGTAATCTTAGAAGCATATTATAGGCAAGAGGGGCATGTGCCGGGAGCCCCCGGCGGGCGGAAGCTAAATTAAAAAAAAAAAATACTTACCTACATCTCTGCTACTTTATTGTTTCCCCTGTATTGCCTTGTAACCAATGGTTTAGAAACAGAGGAGTGGTAGCTTTCTTGCCTGTGCCAAGAGGTATCTGCCGGTGGGGTCCTCCTTGTCCCTGAAATGACAGTGGTATGGCGCCGGACGGGAGGGGGGGGGAGCCCGGGTGTCGCCCGCGCCTTCCTCGCTACCCTCCTTTTCCCTCCCTGGCTGCCCTGGTCATGTAAAGATGTAAGAATCTTTTATATATATAGATATACTAGTAGACATGTATCAAGGGACGTTTCTTTCAAATTTTGGGAAAGTTTCGAAAATTCGAGTTGCTATTTTTTGAGAGAATCCGTCTACTTTCGGATTTGTGTGGGATGGCGGCTGGGCAATATTAAAAAGATTAAACTATTGAAGGAGTGGAGATGCCCCTTCAAATCCAGATTATTTTAACATATATAACATATCATATTTTGCGTAGCTGTTCTTCTAGTGAATGCATGTTGTGTGTTGTTTTATTTGTATTACATGAGCTGGTGTGTTAGAATAGAATGCAATTATGCATAAATGGGTTTGACATCTTTAAATAGAGCCAGGATATAATAATTATCATTGTATCTACTTTTTTTATATGTTATCTACTATTGTATTATATTGGTTTTATTACAGCTGTTTCTACACTATACAGTAAGATTGATCTCCCAGATATTAAGTAATACTTGAGATGTCTGCGCTAAAATAAGTTATTAAATAAGAAATGGAATAACGATTAATTATTCATGGCTATAAAGGGGACCAATTAGAAAAACAATGCTCTTGGGGAGAATGTATCAATGCCCAAGAATCTACAAAAAACTAAAAACAAAATAAAGTCTTGTAACGGAACTTATGACCGTCTTTTATGTCTTTCAGATTGTAGATTTGGTTCTAGACTATTGTGCAAAAAACTTTTGATTTTGTACCGTTCAAGGCAGATTTAATAGAAAGTTTTGAACATGTTTTAAAAGATATTACCGGAGGGGCGGCATGTTAATAAAAAACAACATACCCCAAACACAAAAACAACTGGGGAAAGGGTGTGGGGTGCAAAAGTCCTGGACATTTCTGGCAGAATCATTAGAAAAACAAAAAAATGTTGTGTGCCATCACTCATCCACACTGAGCTATTTTCCATACTCTCAACATTTTTATTTGTTTGTTGCCTTTCCATATCGGTTTGATACGAATGTGGCAATTCCTGTCCCACAGGGACATTTAATTTTATTAATTTTTTTTAGATTTTGGGCATTGATAACATCTTTCCCAGATCATTTTTCAAGGTCCCTCAGCCATGAACATTAAGTTACCATTCTTATTTAAAACTTAATTTTAGGCAGAATTAATATTAATTAATATCTGGGAGAATCAATCTTACCTGTATAGTAGAAACAGCTGTAATAAAACCAATAAATACAATAGTAAGATACAATATAAAAAAGTAGATACAATGATATATTATTATATCCTGGCTCTCTATTAAGATCTCAACCCATTTATTGCATAATTGGTCATTCTATTCTACACACAGCTCATGTAATACAACTAACAAACACACAACATGGCATTCACTAAAGAACAGCTACACAAATATGTTATATATGTTATAATAATCTGTATTGGGCATCTCCACCCTCAATATTAATTTTTTATATATTGCAGGGCATCAAAAATCGAAAGTAGACAATTTTTGACAATCGAAAGTAGACGATTTTCAAAAATAGAAACTCGAATTTTCGAACTTTCCAAAAATTTGAAAGCGGAACGAAACGCAACAGTTTCGAACATCTCTAGTAATTATGTATATAAAAGATTTTACGCTACATGAAGGGCAGCCAGGGAGGGATCAGGAGGGTAGGAGGAAGGGGGGAAAGGGCTCCTCTGCACAAACCACTGTCCTTTCAGAGGACAAGGAGGAGGCAGAGACCTTTGGACAGGAAGAAAGCTACCACTCCTCTGTTTCCTAAAATTTGGACAAGCACTACAGGGGAACCATAAGGAGCAGAGATGTAAGGTAAGTATTTTTTTTTTAAATTTAGTTTGGGGGGTGGACATGCCCTTTGAATAATATTGCTTCTAATAACCTAACAACAATAAGTTATACTGGTGAAAATATTTTCATATCCTATCATATGAGGCATCCCTTTTGCACTCTGAAGACATACCAGTGTGTCCCTGTAAGTAACACTGGACTCAACAACACATTTTCCATCCTTCCTCCCCAAACTGATTCTGTTCAAATGTAAATTTTGTATAACTGAAATGTACCTGTAGGGACGAAACTGCCACATTAACATCATCACACTATATGGGAGAAAACTTTCAAATGAAAATGTTGATGTGTTTAAAAAGGAAATAGCTCCACTGCACGCGGGCAGCCCCTAAAAACACCTGTGACGATGATAAATGGGAGCAGATTTTCTGGATCTGCAAAAATTCAAGACTTTGCAGATTTCATACTTTTGGATTTTTTCTTACCTTGTTAAAATATTTTCAAACTTTGAATATTTCTAGAATTTTAAATGTGCATGAAGTTTCCGTACCGGACGTTGTTTTTTTTCTTTCTTCTTTTTTTTAGATTTTGGCCATTGATAACGTTTCCTGGACCCATTTACCAAGGCCCTGAAGCAATTGACAGGTAATTACCATTGCAATTTAATACGTAATTTTAGGCAGATTTCAGCAAGAGTTTTTAACTCCTATTGACTTCAAAGGGACCCGCTGGTAGATTTTAAATGTTCGGAAATTTCAACAATCTGTTATCTGCAAGTGCAAATAGATTTTCCCTGAAGTGTCCTTTCTTACCCCTATTAATGAATCATTTCTGTCCAAACTCTTATGACACAAGTCTCATTATTCCATACATAGTACGAGCTTAGATGGAACACTGGTGACAGGATCTGGGATAAAGTTAATATTTTCTATGATAAGTTCAATGACATGTCAGGAATTTAGAAACTTAGTACTGTCTGTGTGAATTTATCTTAACCTGTGTAAGCAGAAAACAGACTGTAAAAAAGCAAAAATACATAGTAAGATACAAGTATAGAAGGTGGATACGTGATATAAGATTATAAGGAGGAGTGGCCGGTCTGGCTCTATATTCGATCTCACCCATTTTTCCATAATTGGCATCTATTCTATCTAATCACACAGCTCAGTAATACACTTACAAACAACACGGCATTCACTACAGAACAGCTATGGAAATATGACACTATCAGATGGATCGACTGTTTAGATATTATTCCATAGTATCGTATAGATAGTATTTGAGGTGACTAAAGACTACTTCCATCTAAGTCCAACCCATACTACAATATCCTCATTTCTGCCTACTGTGAATCCATAGAGGAATGCAAAAAAAAAAACCCTCAGCCAAATTTATGAGGGGAAAAAATTCCTTCCTGACACTCCAAGTGGCAATCGGAAATTTCCCTGGATGCAACTCTACTTTATGTATCAATACCATACCTTGCAACCTTCCCTTGTTTGCAGAAACTCATCCAGCTTTTTTTTGAACTGCCCAATTAAACCTGCCATACAACGTCCACGGGAGACAGTTTCCATAGCCTACCGTCTCACAGTGAAAAACCCCTTTCCGGCTTGAAGCCTAAACCTTTTTCTTTTTTTCTTCAAGTCTTAAGGGATGTCCCTCTTGTCCTTTGACATGGTTCTCTTGGGTGAATCAATGCCCCAGATAGCTTATTGTATGGCCCGTTAATGTTTTATACACAGTAATCCTATCCCCACGCAACGCCTTTCTCCAAGCGTACATATTGTAACTTTTCTTCCAGTCTGTCTCTTCATATTCAAGCTCCCCCAATCCCCTTATTAAGTTAGTGTGCCCTTCTCTGAACCCTTTCCCATTTCAAAAGATTTCCTTTTTTGTTAACACAGGATTCCAAAATGCACTGCATATTCCAACTTAAGGCCCTTACCATGCCTTTTTAAAGAGTGAGAACTTACCTTCCTCCCTTGAATCCATACCGCTTTCGCTTTATACACGACAATACCATTGTGGCTCTGGCGTTGCCGCTGGCACTCTTGCTTCCTTTAGTTTGTTATCCACCAAACGCCATATCCCTTTCCAACATTGATTCACTTAACACAGAGCCATTTATAGTATAAGTCCCACAATATTTTTTAAGTCCAAAATGCATCACCTTACATTTATCAACATTGGATGTTCAATCTGCCACTTAGCAGCCAATGTGATAATCTCTCTATATCCCTTTGCAACGATTGCCCATCCCTGAAGAAGTTTTTAATGGGCGACAAAGTTTTGTGTCGTCAGCAACCCAGAACCCTGCTTGACAATACCACTTCCAATCATTAAATAATGATTAAAGAAGGCGGCCCCAACACCGAACCCTGTGCACCCACTTAGCACTTTAGAGTCCATAATGATGAAGCCCATTAACAATCCTCTGCATCTATTCTTAACCAATTTTCTATCCATGTACAAATGTGACTCCCCAGACCAACAGACTTAGCTTATCTGTCGCCTATAGGGGATGTAGCAAAAGCCTTTGCAAAATCCAATAAACTACATTCTACTGCATAACCAAGCGAAATTTCTACCTTACTTCCTCATAAAAGCCAAGCAGTTTTAGTTTTTTTTGACAGATCTATTCCTCCTAAATATCCATGCTTGGTTCTACTTATAATGTCAGTCCTTGAAACATACTCTAGAACATGATCCCTTATTAAACTTTCCAGGATCTTCCCACCCACTGAAGTTAACTTACAGGCATGGAATTACCCGGCTGTTGAACGACTACCCCCTTTTTGAATATTAATACCATCAGCCTTTTTCCATCCAGAGGCACACCACCGGAGCATGAGGAATCATCAAAAATTAAGAAACATGGCCTATATAAAACTGAACTTTCAAAGCTCCCTAAGTACCCTAGTATGTATTTTAATCCCGGTCCAGGAGAGTTACTAATTTAACCTTATTTAGTTTCTTTCTGTACCATATCCTCGTTACCCAAGTGAACTTGAATCTTGTATACCTTTATTGCTACTATACTCTATGATACTTTTGTACTTACTTGGATCTTCTATAGTGTAATACAGAGGGAAAAAATTGTTCAAGACATTTGCTTTAAATCGCCATCCTCCGTAACTACTTATCCCCATTAATTAATGGTGCCACATTTCCCTCAGTCCCCTCAGCTTCCTACTATTAATATACTTAAAAAATGTTGAGGCTTAGTGGTTTTGAGCCATTTACAGTAAGTTACCATTGCTATTTATAACTTAATTTTAGGCAGAATTTCAGATTTTATAACTCCTATTGACTTCAAAGGGTCCGCTTGTAGATTTTAGAATGTTAATCAAATGTACCTGTAGGGACGGCACTTGCCACATTAGTAACAACATCCTATATGGGAATAAAAAATATAAAAAGAAAATGTTAATGTGTTAATAGAAATAGCTCCATTGCACTAGGGCAGCACATAGTAACATAGTAATTGAGGGGGAATAAAGACATACGTCCATCAAGTCCAACCTATTTAATTAATTTTTCTTTAAACCCTTCCTAACAATTGATCCAGAGAACGGCAAAAAACCCAAAAAAAAAGGGGGGGGGGGATTCCTTCCTGACTCCAAACGGGAAATGGAAAATATCCCTGGATCAACCAGATCAACAGTATATATATTATAACCAGTAATTCTCAATATTTTTAGTTTTAGAAAATTATCCAGGCCATTTTTAAAGCTATTCAATGAACTTGCCATTACCACATCTGCTGAAAGACAGTTCCACAGTTTCACCGCTCTAACTGTAAGGAAACCTTTCCTAACCTGAAGATGAAACTTCTTTTCTTTTAACCTTAAAGGATGTCCACGTGACCTCTGATATGACCTATTCGTGAACAATGCATCAAAGAGTTTATTGTATGGCCCATTAATATATTTGTATAAGGTGATCATATCCCCACGCAAACGTCGCTTCTCTAATGTAAACAGCTCTAACTTGTCTAATCTGCCTGCATATTCAAGCCCCTTCATTCTCCTTATTAGCTGCCCTTCTCTGAACTGCTTCCATTTCCAAGATGTCCCAATAGGGAAACATATGGTAATAGGGACTTAAACTAGGGATTCTCTCTCTTGTGGACTAGGAGGGTCTCGAGTATCTAGGGCTTTCTACCAGTTTAGGGTGAGCCTATGTTATAGCACTGACTGTGCTGTTTTATTAAGTTGAGGGATATTCAGATCCTTTTCTTGTCCTTTTTTCTCCTTTGCAGTGGCAACATATGGTTTTGCTAGTTTTAAACTTTGTATGTGATTGTATATTGTGTATGTGATTGTGTATGTGAATGTATATCTATGAAAAGTTATATTTTATTTTTCATGATGTCCAGACCT
>JAACNH010000075.1:180735-218235 GCA_019447015.1 Hymenochirus boettgeri
TACAGTAACCTACTATTACTATTTGTCCCTCAAAATGGACAGAAACTTTCAGGGGGGTTTCTCCCACTATATACAGCAGATTTGTGTAAATTGTACAGGCTCTTCCCCACACTGTATGTTAATATGTGGGGAGACTCTTTGAATGCTACAATGCAAGGCATGAGTTAGCAGCCTGTGTGTACCTACTGATTATTTCTCTGTGCATGTAATGGTAGAGACCTATCACCCTTGGTGATTTTTAGAAGCATCCTGCGTTGCCACTTATAATAGGGACTTAAACTAGGGATTCTCTCTCTTGTGGACTAGGAGGGTCCAGACCTACATCCGTTTGGTATCATTTCTGATTGCACAATGGGGGGATACTTACCTTTCCTCATTTCCTTCTAATTATAACTTATCCCCAGTGCACATTGGTGGTTGCCCCAATTCAAGACTTTGCAGATTTCATACTTTTTGGATTTTTCTTAACTGTGGAAATATTTTCAAACATGTTGAATATTTCTAGAAATTTTAAATGTACAAAATCTAAGTTTTTTTGAAATTTCTAGAAAATACAATGCAGAAAGCCATAACAGAAGGTGCATTAAGTTTACAGTACCGGACGGTGTTTTTTCTTTTAGATTTTGGCCATTGATACGTGTTCGCTGGACCATTTTCAAGGTCCCTGAGCCATTTATTTGATTACAGTGTTTGCTGATCTACACAGGTAAGATAAATTCACCCAGACATTACTAAGTTTCACATTTCCTTACATGTCATTAACTTTATCATAGAAAAATATTAACTTTATCCAATCCTGTCACCAGTGTTCCATCTAAGCTCCGTACTTATGTAGGAATAATGGGACTGGTTTCATAAGAGTTTGGACAGAAAGATTCATTAAATAGGGTTAAGAAAGGACTTCAGAAATCTATTGCACTTGCAGATTAACAGATTGTTGATAATTTCCGAACATTCTAAAATCTACAAGCGGACCCTTTGAAGTCAATAGGAGTTAAAAAATCTGAAATTCTGGCTAAAATTAAGTTATAAATAGCAATGGTAACTTACTGTAATTGCTCAGGGACTTGTAAATGGTCCAGCGAACACGTATCAATGGCCAAAATCTAAAAAAAAGAAAGAAAAAAAACCACCGTCCGGTACTGTAAACTCATGCACATTTAAAATTTCTAGAAATATTCAACGTTTGAAAATATTTTCACAGTTAAGAAAAAATCCAAAAAGTATGAAATCTGAAAGTCTTGAATTCTGCAGATCCACGAAAATTGCTCCATTTCTCATCCGCACAGGGTTTTTTTTATTGTGCTGCCGAGTGCAGTGGAGCTATTTCCTTTAACAACATCAACATTTTCATTTGAAAATTTTTCCTTCCATATAGTGTGATGATTTTAATGTGGCAAGTTTCGTCCTACAGGTACATTTCATGTTATACAAAAATATTGAACAGAATCAGTTTGGGAGGAAGGATGGAAAATGTGGTTGTTTAGTCCAGGGTTACTTACAGGGACACACTGGTATGTTTTCAAAGTGCAAAAGGGATGCATCATATGAGAGGATTGAAAAATATTTTCACCAGTATAACTTATTGTGTTAGGTTATTGAATCAATATTATTAAAGGGCATGTCCACCCCCCCAAACGAAAATTAAAAAAAAAAACTTACTACATCACTGCTCCTTATGGTTCCCCTGTAGTGCTTGTCCAAATTTTAGGAAACAGAGGAGTGGTAGCTTTCTTCCTGTCCAAAGGTCTCTGCTCCTCCTTGTCCTCTGAAAGGACAGTGGTATGCGAGAGGAGCCTTTTCCCCCCTCCTCCTACCCTCCTGATCCCTCCCTGGCTGCCCTTCATGTAGCATAAAATCTTTATTTTTAATTACTAGAGATGTTCGAAACTGTTGCGTTTCATTCCGCTTTCCAATTTCGGAAGTTCGAAAAATCAAGTTTCTATTTTGAAAATTGTCTACTTTCGATTTTTGATGCCCTGCAATATATAAAAAATTAATATTGAGGGTGGAGATGCCCATTAAAATACAGATTATTATAACATATATAACATATTTGCATAGCTGTTCTCTAGTGAATGCCATGTTGTGTGTTTGTTAGTTGTATTACATGAGCTGTGTGTAGAATAGAATGACAAATTTTGCAATAAAAGGGTTGGGATCTTAATAGAGAGCCAGGATATAATAATATATCATTGTATCACCTTTCATATACTGTATCTTATCATTGTATTTATTGGTTTATTACAGCTGTTTCTGCTATACAGGTAAGATAGATTTCCCAGATATTACCCAGTTTCCCAATTTCCTTACATTTCATTAACTTAGCAAAAAGGCAAAAAAGTAAAACATAAACAACTGTTAGGGCAACTACCAAGTGCACTTGGGATAAGCAGTGCTGCTCTGCCATGAAGCAACAAGAAAATATTGCTCATGGCGCACCTCTGGAAAAGGTTTGAAAGGCGGCAGCCTGTGAAGAGATTTTATTTTCCCTTTAATGGTGCGCGCTGCGCCGCACAGCGCATTTATCCAATGTGAAGTAGCGGCAGCAGTGATTGAAGATTATATTTCCTGGCAGGCTGGCAGCTGATTGGTGTGGGTTTTCTACGCGGCACGCCCTGTATGTAGCATAAGTAAAATCCGCTCCATCACTTAAAATTGCTGGGGCAATGATGAGGGTTCTACCTTTCAGTATTGGTAGCCCACTACCGCTTCTGAACAGAAGTTAGGACAAGATGTAGAGTCACGGGTGGTGCCAGTAGATGGAGGCCTTACCGGAAACAGTCTGTACTTAACTTATTACGAGTAGTGAATGAGGCATACAGCAGCAGCAGTTCTTAATGTCCAGGACACCGGGACAGGGTGGAAGCAAGAGGTAGGGGGTGGAGAGATAGTGCGTGTTGCTGTGTGTGTGTGTCAGTGGCTGTGTGAGTGTGTCAGTGGTGTGTGTGTGTGTCATTGACTGTGGTGTGTGTGTCAGTGGCTGTGTGTATGTCAGTGGCTGTGTGTGTTGTGTCAGTGGCGGTGTGTTTTACGTAGGGCAGGGCCCTTCTTGTATGCATGCATTACACCCTCTCTATCCCCATTGTACATTCACCACAGCAATCTCTATATCCCCCTGTACATTCACCCACAGCACCCTCTCTATCCCCCTGTACATACACCCACAGCACCCTATCTCCCTGTACATTCACTCACAGCACCCTCTCTATTCCCCTGTATGTACACCCACAGCAACCCTCTCTATCCCCCTGTACATACACCCACATCACCCTCTCTATCCCCCTGTACATACACCCACAGCACCCTCTCTATCCCCCTGTACATAACACCACAGCACCCTCTCTATCCCCCTTACGTACACCCACAGCACCCTCTTATCCCCCTGTACATACACCCACATCACCCTCTCTATCCCCCTGTACATACACCCACAGCACCCTCTCTATCCCCCTGTACATACACCCACAGCACCTCTTCATCCCCCTGTACATACCACACAGCACCCTCTCTATCCCTTACGTTACACCCACAGACCCTCTTATCCCCCTGTACATACACCCAAGCACCCTCTCTATCCCCCTGTACATACACCCACAGCACCCTCTTTATCCCCTGTAATACACACAGCACCCTCTCTATCCCCTTTACGTACACCCACAGCACCCTCTCTATCCCCTGTACATACACCCACAGCACCCTCTCTATCCCCCTGTACATTCACTCACAGCACCTCTCTATTCCCCTGTATGTACACCCACATCACCCTCTCTATCCCCCTGTACATACACCCACAGCACCATCTATCCCCTGTACATACACCCACAGCACCTCTCTATCCCCTTTACGTACACCCACAGCACCCTTCTATTACCCCTTACCTACACCCACAGCACCTCTATACCCCTTTAAGTACACCCACAGCACCCTCTCTATCCCCCTGTACATACACCCACAGCACCCTCTCTATCCCCTTTACGTACACCCACAGCACCCTCTCTATCCCCTGTACCTACACCCACAGCACACCCTCTCTATCCCCTTAGTACACCCACAGCACCCTCTCTCTATCCCTTACATACACCCACAGCACCCCCTCTATCCCCTGTACATACACCCACAGCACCCTCTCTATCCCCTTTACATACACCAACTGCACCCCCCCTATCCCCCTGTACATACACCCACAGCACCCTCTCTATCCCCTGTACATACACCCACAGCACCCTCTCTATCCCCCGGTACATACACCCACTGCACCCTCTCTATCCCCCTGTACCTATACTCACAGCAAACTCTGTACATACACCCACAGCACCCTCTCTATCCCCCTTTACTTACACCCACAGCACCCTCTCTATCCCCCTTTACATACACCCACAGCACCCTCTCTATCACCTTTACATACACCAACTGCACCCTCTCTATCCCCTGTCAACACACACAGCACCCTCTTTATCCCCCTGTACCTACACCCACAGCACCCTCTCTATCCCCCTGTGCATACATACACAAGCACCCTCTCTGACCCCTTTATATACACCCACAGCACCCTATCTATCCCCCTGTACATAGATCTACAGCACCCTCTATCCCTCTGTACATACACCCCCAACACCCTCTCTACACCCCTTTTTATATACACCCACTGCACCCTCTCTATCCCCCGTACATACACCCACAGCACCCTCTCTATCCCCTGTACATACACCCACAGCAAAGTGTGTGTGTGTGTGTGTGTGTGTGAGAGTGTGTGTGAGTGAGTGAGGTAAGAGTAAGAGTGTGTGTTTGTGAGATAGTAAGTGTTGGTGTGTGTGTGTTGTAAGAGTAAGTGTGTGTGAGTGTGTGACAGAGTGTGTGTGTGTGAGAGTGTGTGGAGTGTGTGTGTGAGAGAGAGTGTGTGTGTGAGGGTGTGTGTGTGAGAGAGTGTGTGTGTGAGTGTGTGGTGTGTGTGAGAGAGAGTGTGGTGTGAGTGTGTGAGAGAGGTGTGTGTGTGTGTGAGGGAGTGTGTGTGTGTGTGTGTGTGTGAGAGAGAGAGTGTGTGTGTGTGAGAGTGTGTGTGTGTGTGTGTGAGATGTGTGTAGTGTGTTAAAGAGTGTGTGTGAGGGGACCCATCTTGTCTTTGAGGCCCATCCAGTGTGCACAACTGCTGACAGCAGCCAGAGGATACTGCTCTACCATGCATGCCCTTGCACCGGAACAGCTGTGGACTGGGGTTTCAGCTAGAAATATGGAAAAGAGTAAGGGCCTTTAGGGTAAGAGGGACTGGGGAGAGACAAGTCTTTTAATGGAGCTGGTGGGGAAGAAAGTGGTGTTATTGGCTTCTAACTGACAAGAAGTAGTGGTAAAAGTAGCTCACTGTAACCCACCGACTAATCCCCCAGTGTCACATTCCCATTTTCCCCCAGTGTCCACTCCACTTAACCCCCAGTGTCACACTCCCACTTAACCCCCAGTGTCACATCCCACTAACCCCCAGTGTTACACTTCCAATTAACACCCGTGTTACACTTCCAATAACACCAGAGATGGATATTTAAGGAAAAATGTAGCTGACATGGTGGCAGGCTTACAAATAATTTAGCTAACATATTTTATTTTACATAAAGTATGGTACGGATTCTAATGTGTTGTACCATTGCACCAACATGTTTATGTGTCATAACAATAGAGAACACACCCCACATAAAGCCACCCCACAACCAAATCCACACCACTTTGCCGGCGTCGGCGCGCTACGCATGCCGCAATCGCCTATAGGCAGCATTCAAAGTTTTTTCAGGTGGCAAAAACCCTAGGGAAACACTGGGGATAAGTTATAATTACAAGGAGAAATAAGGAAAGGTAGTGATCCCCCCATTGTGCAACCAGAAATTATACCAAACGGATGTAGGTCAGACATCATGAAATATAAAATATAACTTTAATAGATATACGTTACAATCACATACACAATTTAAAACTAGCAAAGCCATATGTTGCCACTGCAAAGGAGAAAAAAGGACAAGTAAAGGATCTGAATATCCTCAACTTAATAAAAGCACAGTCAGTGCTAAACATAGGCTCACCCTAGATTGGTAGAAAGCCCTAGGTACTCGGGTGCCTCCTAGTCCACAAGAGAGAGAATCCCTAGTTTAAGTCCAATTCAAAGAGTCTCCCCACATATTAACATCAGTGTGGGGATAAGAGATGGCTGAACTTTCGAAAGTTCAGTCCGTTTCGAAACTTTCGAACTATATGGAAAGTCAATGGGAGTCAATAGTTCGAAAAAGTTCTAAAAATACAATTAAATATTAATGGTAACTTAATTAAATGGCTGTGGGAACTGGGAAATGGTCTAGGGAACATGTTTGAATATCCAGGATATACCGATATATAATATACCGATATATATATAGGTATAATAGGCATTTTACTCGTGCATTCGAACGGTCGAGCATTGATATTTATTGAAAGTCTGAAAATATCGATAAACTGGGTCCGGGATTGTGTGAGAAGTCCGAATTTGTTCGAATTCGAATAGTTTGGCTCGAACTCGGGTTCAAGTTCTAGTCCATTACTGGGGAAGGCCTGTACAATTTACACAAATCTGCTGTACAGTAAATGGTGGGAGAAAACCCCCTGAAATTCTATTTTCGAGAGTTATCAAAATTGAAGTGCACTTCAAGGACTACGAATTATAAATGCGAGGCTATGAAATCGTTAAAAATCTCCAGTATGGAATTGCACGACATGGAGTACAAAAACAGTCCAAAAAAAAGCCTTTATGTCTGACGCCTTACGCGTTTCGGACACACCAGTCTTAATCATAAGGCATTACCAAAATCAGTCATTACTACACTTCGCGGTTTCAATTTTCAATTTCAAAAATTATCTGTTTCTATTTCAATAACCATATGTTTTCTATTCAATAACCATCTATTTTCGATTTTGATGACTATGAATTTCGAAAATTCTAAAAAAATCTGGGAGTTCCGAAAGTTTTGTTTGGGACTTCGAAACCCTCAGATTCGATTCGAAAGGGGTTTTATTCGAACCCATATTACATCTCTATTATAATAGTAACTTACTGTAATTGGCTCAGGGAACTTGGAAAATGGTCTGGTGAATACGTATTAATGCCCCAAAAAATTGCTTCTTCATTGTATTTTCTAGAACTTTAAAAAAAACCTTTCAATATTGTACATTCAAAATTTCTAGAAATATTGAACTGTTAAAAATATTTCCACGTAAGAAATACCCAAAAGTCCAAAATCTGCAAAGTCTAGAATTCTGTAGATCCAGAAATCTTCACTATTTCTAATCCATATGTTTCCCTATTGGGACATCTTGGAAATGAAGCAGTTCAGAAAAAAGGGCAACTAAATTAATAAGGGGAATGAAGGGGCTTTAATATGCAGGCAGATTAGACAAGTTAGGGCTGTTTACATTGGAGACAGAGTTTGCGTGGGGACATGATACACTTATACAAATATATTAATGGGCCATACAATAAACTCTCTGGTGCATTGTTCAATAATAGGTATATCAGGGTGACGTGGCATCTTAAGGTTGAAGAAAGAAGTTTCATCTTCAGGTTAGGAAAGGTTTCCTTACAGTGAGAACGTAAACGTGGAACTGGAACTGTCTTCCAGCCGATGTGGTAATGGCAAGTTCATTGAATAGCTTTAAAAATGGCTGGATAAGTTTCAAAACTAAAAAAATTTAGAATACTGGTATTAATACATATACTGTAGATCTGGTTGACCCAGGGATACTTTCCGATTTCCGTTTGAAGTCAGGAAGGAATCCCCCCCCCCCCTCTTTTTAGCTGGGTTTTTTGTCGTCCTCTGGATCAACCATTAGGAAGGTTTAAAAAATAAATTTAATAGGTTGGACTTGATGGACGTATGTCTTTATTCCACCTCAATTTCTATGTTACTATGTGCTGCCCTAGTGCAATGGAGTATTTCCATTTCACATCAACTTTTTCTTTTTATATTTTCATTCCCTATAGGGTGTTGTTACTAATGTGGCAAGTGCCGACCATACAGGTACATTTGATTTATATAAAATATATTGAACAATAATCAGTTTGGAAGAAAAGATGGGGGAATTTGGTGTTTTAGTCCAGGGTTTCTGACAGGGACACACTGCTATGTCTTCAGAGAACCAAGAGCCTCATTTTTTGATGTGAAAATATTTCACAGAGTAATCAACATATACTTGTTAGGTTTTGCAGCAATATTATTTAAATACGATTATAATAACATTTCAATAAAGTCATTGTATTATAATAACACTACACTGATTGTAGTTACCAATATTGATGTATTGGGCCATAGGTTTTGGAGAACTGAGATAGAAATTACCTCTGAATTTGTATTTTCTTAATTGAAATTATAAAAATATTAACTCAAGTAAATTAGGAAAATTCTCTTTCTTAGCCCTATGTAATATATCATCTAAACAGTCGACCATCTGATAGTTTCATATTTCCATAGCTGTTCTGTAGTGAATGCCATGTGGTTTGTAAGTTGTATACATGAGCTGTGTGTGATAGAATGACCAATTATGGAATAAATGGGTGTGGATCTGAATATAGAGCCAGGATATAATATATATCATTGTATCACCTTTCTATACTGTATCTTACTATTGTATTTATTGCTTTTGTTACAGCTGTTTCTGCTACACAGGTAAGATAAATTCACCCAGACATTACTAGTTTTTACATTTCCTTACATGTCATTAACTTTATCATAGAAAAATATTAACTTTATCCATATCCGTCACCAGTGTTCCATCTACTCCGTACTTTGTATGGAATAATGGATGGTTATAAGAGTTTGGACAGAAAGATCTTAAATAGGGTTAAAGAAGGACTTCAGAAATCTATTGCACTTGCAGATTACAGATTTTGATAATTTGCCGAACATTCTAAAATCTACAAGCGGACCCTTTGAAGTCAATAGGAGTTAAAAAATCTGAAATTCTGCCTAAAATTAAGTTATAAATAGCAATGGTAACTTACTGTAAATGGCTCAGGGACCTTGAAAATGGTCCAGCGAACCGTATCAATGGCCAAAATCTAAAAAAAGAAAGAAAAAAAACACCGTCCGGTACTGTAAACTTCATGCACCTTCTGTTAGGCTTTCTGCATTGTGTTTTCTAGAAATTTCAAAAAAAACTTTCGATTTTGTACATTTAAAATTTCTCGAAAATTCAACGTTTGAAAATATTTTCACAGTTAAGAAAAATCCAAAAAGTATGAAATCGGCAAATCTTGAATTTCTGCAGATCCAGAAAATCTGCTCCATTTCTCATCCGCACAGGTTTTTTTATTGTGCTGCCCGAGTGCAGTGGAGCTATTTCCTTTAACACATCAACATTTTCATTTGAAATTTTTCCTTCCCATATAGTGTGATGATTTTAATGTGGCAAGTTTCGTCCCTACAGGTACATTTCATGTTATACAAAATAATGAAACAGAATCAGTTGGGAGGAAGGTTGCTTTTGTTACAGCTGTTTCTGCTACACAGGTAAGATAAATTCACCCAGACATTACTAAGTTTCTACATTTCCTTACATGTCATTAACTTTATCATAGAAAAATATTAACTTTATCCATATCCTGTCACCAGTGTTCCATCTAAGCTCCGTACTTATGTATGGAATAATGAGACTGGTTTCATAAGAGTTTGGACAGAAAGATTCATTAAATAGGGTTAAGAAAGGACTTCAGAAATCTATTGCACTTGCAGATTAACAGATTTTAAGAAAGGACTTCAGAAATCTATTGCACTTGCAGATTTACAGATTTTTGATAATTTGCGAACATTCTAAAATCTACAAGCGGACCCTTTGAAGTCAATAGGAGTTATAAAATCTGAAATTCTGCCTAAAATTAAGTTATAAATAGCAATGGTAACTTACTGCTAAAATTAAGTTATAAATAGCAATGGTAACTTACTGTAAATGGCTCAGGGACCTTGAAAATGGTCCAGCGAACACGTATCAATGAAAATGATCTGGGAAAGATGTTATCAATGCCCAAAATCTAAAAAAAAAAAAAAAAAGTCTTGTACCGGAAACTTTATGAACCTTCTTTTATGGCTTTCAGCATTGTATTTTCTAGAAATTTCAAAAAACTTTTGATTTTGTACATTCAAAATTTATAGAAATTTTGAACATGTTTTAAAATATTACCGCAGTTAAGAAAAATCCAAAAAAACTAAGAAATTTGCAAAGTCTGGAATTTCTGCAGATCTGGAAAATTTGTGCCATTCCTCATCCACACATGAGCTATTTCCATTAACTCATCAACATTTTTATTTTGTTTGTTTCCTTTCCATATAGGGTGTTGATACTAATGTGGCAAGTCCTGTCCCCACAGGTACATTTAATTTTATATAAAATATTGTTGAACAGAATTCCAGACCTACATCCGTTTGGTATCATTTCTGATTGCACAATGGGGGATACTAACTTTCCTCGTTTCCTTGTAATTATAACTTATCCCCAGTGCACATTGGTGGTTGCCCCAACAGGTAACATATGGTTTTGCTAGTTTTAAACTTTGTATGTGATTGTATATTGTGTATGTGATTGTGTATGTGAACGTATATCTATGAAAAGTTATATTTTATTTTTCATGATGTCCAGACCTCCTTCTAATTATAACTTATCCCCAGTGCACATTGGTGGTTGCCCCAATGAGCGGGATTTTACTTATGCTACGCACAGGGCGTGCCGCGTACAAAACCCACACCAATCAGCTACCAGCCTGCCAGGGAATATAATCTTCAATCACTGCTGCCGCTACTTCACATTGGATAAATGTGCTGTGCGGCACAGCGCGCACCATTCAAGGGAAAATAAAATCTCTTCACAGGCTGCCGCCTTTCAAACCTTTTCCAGAGGTGCGCCATGAGCAATATTTTCTTATTGCTTCATGGCAGGAGCAGCACTGCTTATTCCCAGTGCACATTGGTAGTTGCCCTAACAGGTGTTTATGTTTTACTTATTTTGCCTTTTTGCTAAGTTAATGATATGTAAGGAAATAGAGAAACTGGGTAATATCTGGGAGACTCTATCTTACCTGTATAGCAGAAACAGCTGTAACAAATGCAATAAATACAATAGTAAGATACAGTATAGAAAGGTGGATACAGTGATATAATATTATATCCTGGCTCTCTATTCAGATCTCAACCTATTTATTCCATAATTGGTCATTCTATTCTACACACTAGAGATGGCCGGTTCGCGGACCCGAACCCGGATCCGCCGCAGATTTCTCCCGTCCGCGAACGATATAATACAACTAACTTCATTATAGAACAGCTATGGAAATATGAAACTAGCCCATGGAATGACTCTGTTTAGATGATATATTACATAGTGCTAAGGAAGAAAGACTTTTCCTAATTTCCTTGATTTAATATTTTAAAAATGTCAATAACAAAATATATATTCAAGGATAATTTCTGTCTCGGTTTCCCAAAACCTATGGCCCAATAAATCAATATTGGTAATTCTTGATTTAATATTTTAAAAATGTCAATAACAAAATATATATTCAAGGATAATTTCTGTCTCGGTTTCCCAAAACCTATGGCCCAATAAATCAATATTGGTAATTACAATCAATGTAGTGTTATTATACCATATTGAAATGTTATAATAATCTGTATTTTAAAATAATATTCCTGTTAATAACCTAACAAGGATATTTTATACTGGTTACACTGAAAATACTTCCATATCCAAAATACATTGATACGTGTTCGCTGGACCATTTTCAAGGTCCCTGAGCCATTTGCAGTAAGTTACCATTGCTATTTATAACTTAATTTTAGCCAGAATTTCTTTTAGGCAGA
Organism: Hymenochirus boettgeri; assembly: GCA_019447015.1. Taxonomy (NCBI): domain Eukaryota; kingdom Metazoa; phylum Chordata; class Amphibia; order Anura; family Pipidae; genus Hymenochirus; species Hymenochirus boettgeri. The sequence goes on from JAACNH010000075.1 coordinate 192,597, forward strand.
ATTTCAGATTTTTTAACTCCTATTGATTTCAAAGGGTCCGCTTGTAGATTTTAGAATGTTCGGAAATTATCAACTCTCTCACACACACACTCTCTCACACACACACACTCACTCACACTCTCTCACGCACACACACCCTTACACACACACACACACACACACACACACACACTTACTATCTCACACACATCAGACCAACAAACACCCCCCCACTTACTCTTACACAACTCACACACAACTCTCTCACACACACACACACACAACACACTGTGTGGGTTTATGTACAGTGGGGATAGAGAGGGTGCTGTGGGTGTTTACAGCGATATAGAGGGTGCTGTGGGTTATGACATGTGATAGAGAGGTGCATTGGTTATTTAAAGGGTAGAGAGGGTGGGTTGTGGGTGTTGTACGAGGATCGAGATGGTGTGTAGATCTATGTACAGGGGATAGAGAGGGTGGCTGTGGGTGTATATAAGGTCAGAGATGTTGCTGTGTAGTATGGCCCGCACAGCGGATAGAGAGGTGCTGTGGTGTAGGTACATGGGATAGAAGGGTGCTGTGGTTATGGTACAAGGGATAGAGAGGGTGCTGGGGGTGTATGTACAGGGATATAGAGGGTGCTGTGGGTGTCGTAACGGGGATAGAGAGGGTGCTGTGTTGTACGTACATGGGATTAGAGGGTGCTGGGGGTGTAGTACAGGGGATAAGGGGTGTAATGCACAAACATAAAACCCTGCACCTACGTAACACCCGCCACTGGACACACACACGCCACTGACACACACACACACACACGCTCCCTGACACACACACGCCAATGCCGACACACATCCACTGACACCCACAAACAGCAACTAACAAGAACACTCACTATCTGCTCCACCCCCGACCTCTTCTTCCAAGAATAGAACTGCTGGCTGCGTATTCCTCATAGTCGCTACCGTACTTAAGTTAATTCACAGACTGTCTCCGGTAAGGCCTCCATCTTCTGGCACCCGTTACTCCTACAGTCTAGCCTCACTTCTTTTCTCGCAGGTGTGTGCTACCAGACTGAAGGTAGAACCCTCATCATGGCCCCAGGCAGATTTTAGAAGTATAGCGTGATTTTACTTAATGCCTACATACAGGCGGCCGCGTACAAAGCCACACCAATCAGCTGCCAGCCTGCCAGGGAAATATACTCTTTCAATCACTGCTCCGCTATTCACATTGGATAATTCGTGTTCGTCGCGCCGCACCATTTCAGGGAAAATAAATCTCTCGCAGGCGCCGCTGTCAAAACCTTTTCAGAGGTGCCCATGAGCAATATTTTCTTATTGCTTCATGGCGAGCACACTGCCTTAAGTTAATGATATGTAAAGGATTGAGAAACTGGGTAATATCTGGGAGAATCTATCTTACCTGTATACAAAACATCTGTAATAACCAATAAATACATAATAGATACATTATAGAAAGTGGGATACAATGATATATTATTTATCCTGGCTCTTCTATAAGATCTCAACCCTTTAATTGCATAATTGGTCTTCTATTCGACACACGCTCATTAATACAACTAACCCCCACAATGGCATCCATAAAGCACAGCTATTCAGATATTTTATGATATTTTATAATAATGTATTTAATGGGCATCTCCACCCTCAATATTAATATTTTTTACAATATTTCAGGGCATCAAAAATATCGAAAGTAGACAATTTCACAAATAGACACTCGAATTTTCGAACTTTCCGAAATTCGAAAGCGAACGAAACGCAAACCATTTTTCGAACATCTTCTAGTAATATAATAAAAGATTTTATGCTACATGAGGGCATCCATGAGGATCAGGAGATAGGAGGAAGGGGTGAAAGGCTCCTCTGCGCATACCCCTGTTCCTTTTTCAAGGACACGGAATGAGGCAGAGACCTTTGGCAGGAAAGAACTATCCACTCCCTATTTCCTAAATTTTGACAATCACTACAGGGGAACCATAAGGAGCAGTGATGTAGGTAGGTATTTTTTTTTTTTTTTTGTTTGGGGGGTGATCATGCCCTTTAAAAATATGAAATTCCATAACCTAACAACAAAAGTTATACTGGGTAAAATAATTTTCACATCTCTCTATTGGCATCCCTTTTGCCTGCGAAGACATACCAGTTGTGTCCCTGTAAGTAACCCTGGACTAAACAGTCACAATTTTCCCATCCTGGTCCTCCCAAACTGATTCTGTTCATATTTTTGTTATAACATGACAATGTACCTGTGGGACGAAACTTGCCACATAAAAATCATCACACTATTGGGAAGACAAAATTTCAAATGAAAATGTTGATGTGTTTAAAGAAATAGCTCCACTGCACTCGGGCAGCACAATAAAAAAAACCTTGCGGATGAGAAATGGAGCAATTTCTCGATCTGCAGAAATTCAAGACTTTCGATTTCATACTTTTTGGATTTTTCTTAACTGTGAAATATTTTCAACGTTGAAATATTCGTAGAAATTTTAAATGTACAAAATCGAAGTTTTTTTTGAAATTTTCTAGAAATAACGACATGCAGAAAGCCCGAACAGAAGGTGCATGAATTTCCAGTAACCGGACGGTGGGTGTTTTTTCTTTCTTTTTTTAGATGATTGGGCCAGGAGTAACGTGGTTCGCTGGACAGTTCAGGTCCCGGAACCATTTAGCAGTAAGTGTACCATTGCTAGTTATAACTAATTTTGGCAAGAAAAGGTTCAGAGGTGATTACGTCCTAGACGTTCAAAGGGCCGCTGTAGATTTTCGAAGTCGGAAATTTCAAACAACGTTTTACTGCCCAAGTGCAAGAGAATTCTGAAGTCCTTCTTAACCCTATTTAAGGAGTCTTCTGTCCAAACTCTTATGAAACCATCCCAGTTAGTTCCATACAAAGTACGGAGCCGAGATGGAACACTGGTGACAGGAATGGATAAAGTTAATTTTTCGATGGATAAAGTAATGACAGTTAAGGAATGTACAAATAGTAAGTGTCTGGGTTGATGTATCTTACCTTGTAGCCGAAACACAGCGGGAACAAAAGTAAAAATAAAATAATAAGATACAGATAGCAAGGTGATACAAGTGATATAATATTTATCCTGGCCTCTATAGCAGATCTCACCCCATTTATTCCAATTGGTCATTCTATCGTACAACACAGCCCATGTAATCACTTTACACACAACATGGCAGTCACTACAGAACACTATGGAAATATAAACATCAGATGGATCGACTGTTGTATGAGATATGTACATAGGGCTAGAAAGAAAGAATTTTTCCTAAGTTTAACTTGATTAATATTTTTATAAGTGCATTAAGAAAATACAAATCACGGTAATTTCCCTACTCATTCCCAAACCTATGGCCCAAGTAACATCAATATGGGGTAACTACAATCAGTGTAGTGTTATTATAAGACAATGACTTTTGAAATGTTATAATAATCTGTACTCTAATATATATTTGCCTGCTAATAACCTAACAAAGAATAGTTATACTGGAAAATATTTTCACACATAAAATGAGCTCCTTTGGGTCTCTGAAGACATAGCAGTGTGTCCCTGTCAAAACCCCTGGACTAACAACCAAATTCCCCCCCCATCTTTTCTCCAAACTGATACTGCTTCCATGAATATTTTATATAAATCAAATGTACCTTGTAGGTCGGCACTTGCCACATTAGTAACAACACCTCCCTATATGGGAACATGAAAAATATAAAGAAACAGTTTAATGTGTAATGGAATGACCCATTGCACTAGGCAGCACCATTTTAACATGAGTAATGTGAGGTGAATAAAGACATACTGTCATCACGTCCAACCTATTTTAAATTTTTAAACCTCCTAATGGTTTGATCCACGAGTGACCTACAAAACCCAGCTAAAAAAGGGGGGGGGGGATTCCTTCCTGACTTTCAAACTGGAATCGAAAGTATCCCTGTCAACCAATGCTACAGTTTTGTATTAATACCAGTAATCAATATATTTTAGTTTTTGGAAATATCCAGGGCCCTTTTTAAGCTATTCAAGAACTTGCCATATACCAACATCTGCTGGAAGACAGTTCCACAGTTGTACTGTTCTCACTGTAAGGGAAACCTTTCCTAACCTAAGATGAAACTTCTTTCTTCTAACCTTAAAGATCCCCGGTCCCTGATATACTCTATTAGGTGAACATCACCAGAAGTTTCATTGTATGGCCCATTAATATATTCTTTTAAGGTTGATCATGATCCCCACGCAAACGTTCGTTCTTCCATGTAAACAGGCCAACCTTGTCTAATCTGCCTCATATGAAGCCCCTTCATTCCCCTTATTAATTTAGTTGCCCTTTTCTGGACTGCTTCCATTTCCAAATGTCCCAATAAGGGAAACATATGGATTAGAAATAGTCGAATTTTCTGGATCTGCAGGAATTCTACCGACTTTGCATATTTTTGGACTTTTGGGTTTTCTCATGGGAAATATTTTTAAGCAGGGTCACATTTCTAGAAATTTTTGAATGTACAATATTGAAAGGTTTTTTTTCCAAGTTCCTAGCAACTACAATGAAGAAAGCAATTTTTTGGGCATTAATATCGTATTCACCATACCATTTCTCCAAGTCCCTGATCCAAGTTACGTTAATTAATATTTATACTAGAGATGTAATGATGGTTCGACTAGAAACCCCTGTTCGATCTGGAATCTGAGGGTTTCGAAGTCCCCAACAAAACTTTCGGAACGTCCCAATAGAACCGTTTTTTGAAGTTTCGAACATTTTGCTAGTCATCAAATCGAAAATAGATGGTTATTGATAGAAACAGATTGTATAGAAAACAGTAATTTTTTGAAATTGAAACATTGAAACGCGAAGTGTACAATAATGACGTTTTGTGGTAAGCCCTGATTTAGTTGTAGGACTGTGCTCCGAAAGCTTGTAAGGCTCCAACAAGATAATTAGGCGTTTCCAATTTTTGCACTTTACCGTTTGTGTAAATGCGATCCCATATTAGAATGTAAACTGAACCGTGCAAATTAACATTCACTTAACTACTCTGATATCCGCCGATTTTTGATTTTAGTAAACTACGAGTTCGAGTGCATGCACGCGAAAGTTTAACCTAATATATATCGGTATCCCTTGAATGGTACTCATATTCTGGTAATCTCAAATATATTCTACCAGGTGTTTCCCATCCCACAGCTTAACTTGTTACACATTGTTAATATTGTACACTTGCTATCCTAGATGACTAGTAACCCGGTTGAACTATCGAATTCGACATCGACTTCTAACAACGACAGTACGATTCTACTAATAATAAGCACTTCGTAGATTGGCATTTATGTCGGGTTTTTTCGTATATTCTGACCACTGCCAATCCTTCATTTTCCCGGACGCCCTTTACATTACATAATAAAGTTTATAGAACTTTTTCAACTTTTGCTCCTTACTTTCTAGTTCGAAATTCCAACGGCTGAACTTTTTGAAAGTTCATGCCTCCTCTATTCCCCACACTGTATTGTAATATGTGGGGAGACTCTTTGAATTGGACTTAACAGGATTCTCTCTCTTGTGGACTAGGAGGCACTCGAGTACCTAGGGCTTTCTACCAATCTAGGTGAGCCGATGTTCTAGCACGACTGGGTTTTTTAGTTAATTGAGGGATTATTCAGATCCTTTACTTGTCCTTTTTGCTCCTTTGCATGCAACATATGGTTTGTCTAGTTTTAAATTGTGTATGTGATTGTACGTTATCTATAAACGTTATATTTTATATTTCATGATGTCTGACATCCGTTTGGTATAAATTTCTGTTGCACAATGGGGGGATCTTCCTTTTCCTCATTTCCTGGTAATTATACTCCCATGGGTGTCCCTAGGGTTTTTGGCTCACCGTGAAAAACTTTTGAATGCTCCTATGGCGTTGCGGCATGCGTAGCGCGCCGACGCCCCGGCAAATTGGGCTGGACTTTTTTTTGTGTGGGGGGTGATGCTTTGTGGTGGGAGGTGATGTTCTCTATTGTTATGACACAAAACATGTTGGTGTCAAGTGGTACAACCAGTAGAATCCGTATCCAAAAAATACTTTTATGTAAATAAATTATGTCTAGCTAAATTATTTGTAAGCTGCCACCAATGTCAGCTATCAGTTTTCCTTAAATATCCATCTCAAGTGTATGGAAGTGTAGACACTGGGGAATAAGTAATGGGTTGGAATGTGACACGGGTTGAGGTTGCCTGGGGGGTATTGAGTGTGATGGGAATAGGGAATTGACACGGGTTTGTGGGAAGGCTACTTTTCCACTACTGTCATTGATCAGTTTAGAACCAATAACACCTACTTTCTTCTTCCCACCACGTCCATTAAGACTGGTCTCTCCCCATCCCTCCTACACCCCTAAAGAGCCCTTACTCTTCTCCATGTTTGCTCTGAAACTCCCAGTAGTCCAACAGCTGTTTCCGGTGCAAGGGACCATGCAATGTAGGATCAGCAGTATCCTCTGTCTGCTGTCGCAGTTTGTCACAAGGATGGGCCTCAGAAGCAGATTGGTCCCCTCACCACAACTCTTTAACACACATACACAACTCTACCACACACACACACTACATCACACACTCTACACACCACTCTCTCTCACACACAACACCACACACACACAAAAACAATCCCCTCACACCGCACACCTCTACACCTCTCACGCACCACCACACTTCTACTTCACACACTCTCTCTCACCCACACAACCACCCACACTCTCTACACACCCCACTCACTCCACTCACACTCTCTCTCAACACGCTCGCACACTCTACACACCATCGCCACACACACACACCTTACCTTACACACACACACCTTACTAGCTCACACACACACAACCTACTCCTTACACTACACTCACCACACCATCTCACACACACACCACACACACACTCACCAACGACTTGCTGTGGGTTAGTACAGGGGATGAGAGTGATTCTTGGGTGTATTGTACAGGGGAGAGAGAGGTGCTGTGGTGTTATAAAAAGGGTAGAGAGGGTGTCAGTGGTTTCTGTAAATGGATAGAGAGGGTCTGCTTGTAGATCAGGTACAGGGGGATAGATAGGTGGTGTGGGTGTATATAAAGGGTCAGAGAGGGTTCTGTGTTATGTAATGCACAGTGGGGATAGAGAGGGTGCTGTGGGTGTAGGTACAGGGGGATAAAGAGGGTGCTGTGGTGTATGTAGACAGGGGAATAGAGAGGGTGCAGTGGTGTATGTAAGGTGGGATAGGAGGGTCTGTGGGTGTATGTAAAGGGTGATAGAGAGGGTTTCTGTGGTGTACAGTAGGAACGGGGATGATAGAGGGTGCTGGTGTGTATTTCCAGAGGGTGTCTGTGAGTATAGGTACAGGTGGGATCTGATGATGGTGCAGGGGTTGTATGTACGGGGTAGAGAGGGTGCTGTGGGTGTTATGTACAGGGATAGAGAGGGTGCTGTGGGTGTTATGTACAGGGATGATAGTAGAGGTGCATGTTGGTGTATATGTAAAGGGGATAGAGAGGGTGCTGGTTGGTAGTTGTACAGGGGATGAGAGGTGCTGTGGCTGTTATGTTATGACAGAGGTGATTGAGAGGTTGCTGTGGGTGTAGACGGTGGATAGAGAGGGTGCTGTGGGGTGTAGGTACAGGGGATAGAGGTGCTGTGGTGTTGTACAGGGGATAGAGAGGGTGCTGTGGGTTTATTACATGGGGGATGAGGAGGTGTGCTAGTGGGTGTACTTAACTGGGATAGAGAGGGTGCTGTGGGTGAATGTACAGTGATAGAGAGGGTGTCTGTGGTGTACAGTAAAGGGGTCTAAGGAGGGGTGCGTGGTGTATGTACAGGGGGATAGAAGAGGGTGCTGTGGGTGTACTGTACGAGGGGATAGAGTAGGTGATGTGGGTGTACATGACAGGGGGATTGAGATGGTGCTGTGTTGATTACAGTAAGGGGTATAGAGCTGAGGGTTCTGTGGTGGGCTAGAGAGGGGCTGGAATGGGAGAGAGGTGCTGTGGGTGTCGTAGTACAGGGAGATAGATAGGGTGTGTGGGTGTATTGTTTTTTTCAGGGGGTATAAGATGGGTGCTGTGGTGGTAGTAATGGGGATTAGAGAGGGTTCTGTTGGTTGTATGTTACAGGGTATAGAGGGGTGCTGTGGGTAAGTATTAAGGGATAGGAGGGTGTTTGGTGTATGTACAGGTGGGAGAGAGGGGTGCTGTGGGTGTATGCACAGGGAATAGAGGGGTGGTGTTGATGTACAAACAGGGGGATAGAAGAGGTGATGTTATCGGGGATAGTAGGGTGCTGTGGGTGTAGTAACGGGGATAGAGAGGTGCTGTGGGTGTTGTACAGGGGGTAGAGAGTGTGCTGGTGTATGTACAGGGGGATAGAGAGGTGCTTGGGTGTATACGGGGATGAGAGGTGCTGTGGGTATACAGGGGAATAGAGAGGGTGCTGAGTGGAATTACGGGGGATAGAGAGGTGCTGTGGGTGATGTACAGGGGTAAGATGGGGTGAAGGGATGATAGATTGCTGTGGGTGAATGTATAAAACAATGGGAAAGGGTGTACGCATGCATACAAGAAGGGCCTGCCTACGTAAAACACCAGCCACTACACACACCAACACAGCCCACTGACATACACACACCACTGACTACACCACACACACACGTCAATGACACACCCACAGCCACTGACACACCACACAACAGCCACTGACACAACACACCCAACAAACGCACTATCTCTCCACCCCCTACCTCTTGCTTCCACCCTGTCCCGTGTTCCTGGACATTAGAACTGCTCTGCTGTATGCCTCATAGTCACTACTCGTAAGTAAGTTAAGTAACAGACTGTTTCCGGGTAAGGCCTCTCCATCTACTGCACCCGTGACTCTACATCTTGTCCTAACTTCTTGTCAGAAGCAGGTAGTGTGCTACCATACTGAAAGGTAGAACCCTCATCATTGCCCCCAGCAGATTTTAAGTGATGAGCGGGATTTTCACTTATGCTACTACGGGCGTGCCGCGTAGAAAACCCCACCAATCAGCTGCCAGCCTGCCAGAAATATATCTTCAATCACTGCTGCCGCTACTTCACATTGGATAAATCGTCCTGTGGCGCAGCCGCGCCCATTAAGGAGAAATAAAATATCTTCACAGGCTGACCGCCTTTCAAAACCTTTTCCAGAGGTGCGCCATGAGCATATTTTCTTGTTGCTTCATGGCAGGAGCAGCACTGCTTATCCCCATGTGCACTGGTAGTTTTGCCCTAACAGGTGTTTATGTTTTACTTATTTTGCCTTTTGCTAAGTTATGAAATGTACAGGAAATTTGGGAAACTGGGTAATATCTGGAGAATCTATCTTACCTGTATAGCAGAAACAGCTTATAAAACCAATAAATACAATATTAAGATACAGTAAGAAAGGTGATACAATGATATATTATTAATCCTGGCTCTCTCTATTAAGATCCCAACCCTTTTAGTGCAAAATTTGTCATTCTATTCTACACACACATGCTCATGTAATAACAACTAACAAAGCACACAACATGGCATCACTAGAGAACAGCTATGCAATATGTTATATGTTATAATAATCTGTATTTTAATGGCCATCTCCACCCTCAAATATTAATTTTTTTATATATGCAGGGCATCAAAAATCGAAAGTACACATTTTTCAAAATAGAAACCTTGATTTTCGAACTTTCCGAAATTGGAAGCGAATGAAACGCAACTTTTCGAACATCTCTAGTAATTATAATAAAAGATTTTATGCTACATAAGGCAGCCAGGGAGGGTATCAGGAAGGGTAGGGAGAAGGGGGAAAAGGCCTCTGCGCTCATACCACTGTCCTTTCAGAGGACAAGGAGGAGTCAGAGACCTTTGGACAGGAAGAAAGCTACCACTCCTCTGTTTCCTAAAATTGGACAAGCACTACAGGGGAACCATAAGGAGCAGTGATGTAAGTAAGTATTTTTTTTTTAATTTTCGTTTGGGGGTGGTGACATGCCTATAATAATTGATTTCCAATAACCAACAACAATAAGTTATACTGGTAAATATTTTCACATCCTCTCAAATGTGGAATACATCCCTTTTTGCACTTTGAAAAACATACCAGTGTGTCCCTGTAAGTAACCCTGGACTAAAACAACCACATTTTCCCATCCTTCCTCCCAAACTGATTCTGTTCAATATTTTGTATAACATGATGTACCTGTAGGACGAAACGTTGCCACATTAAATCATCACACCCTAAGGGAAGGAAAAATTTCAAATGAAAATGTTGAGTGTTAAGGAAATAGCTCCACTGCACTCGGCAGCACAATAAAAAAACCCTGTGCGTAGGAGAAATGGAGCAGATTTTTGCTGATCTGCAGAATTCAAGACTTTGCAGATTTCATACTTTTGATTTTTTCTAACTGTGAATATTTTCAAAACGTTGAATATTTCTAGAATGGTAAATTGCATGAAGTTTACAGTACCGGACGGTGGTTTTTTTTCTTTCTTTTTTTTAGATTTTGGCCATTGATACGTGTTCGCTGGACCATTACAAGGTCCCTGAGCAATTTACAAGTAAGTTACCATGCTATTTATAAACTTAATTTTAGGCAAATTTCAGATTTTTTACTCCTTTGACTTCAAAGGGCCCCTTGTAGATTTTTTAGAATGTTCGGAAATTATCACAATCGTTATCTGCAAGTGCAATAGATTTCTGAAGTCCTTTCTTAACCCTATTTAATGAATCGTTCTGTCCAAACTCTTATGAACCAGTCTCATTTTCCATCATAATTACGGACTTAGATGGAACACTGGTGACAATATGGATAAAGTTAATATTTTCTAGATAAAGTTAATGACATGTAAGGAATGTAGAAACTTAGTAATGTCTGGGTGAATTTATCTTCCTGTGTAGCAGAACCACTGTAACAAAAGCAACAAATACAATAGTAAGATACAGTATAGAAAGGTGGATACAGTGATATAATATTATATCCTGGCTCTATATTCAGATCTCAACCCATTTATTCCATAATTGGTCATTCTATTCTACACACAGCTCATGTAATACAACTTACAAACAACACGGCATTCACTACAGAACAGCTATGGAAATATGAAACTATCAGATGGATCGACTGTTTAGATGATATATTACATAGTATAGTATAGTATAGTATTTGAGGTTGAATAAAGACATACGTCCATCTAGTCCAACCCATCTAGCAATATCCTCATTTCCTGCCTAACTGTTGATCCAGAGGAAGGCAAAAAAACCCCACCAAATTTATGAAGGGGGAAAAAATTCCTTCCTGACTCCAAGTGGCAATCGGAAATTTCCCTGGATCAACTCTACTTTATGTATCAATACCAGTAACTTGCAACATTCCTTGTTTGCAGAAACTCATCCAGCTTTTTTTTGAAACTGACCAATGAACCTGCCATTACAACGTCCACTGGAAGACAGTTCCATAGCCTTACCGTTCTCACAGTGAAAAACCCTTTCCGAGCTTGAAGCCTAAACCTTTTTTCTTCAAGTCTTAAGGGATGTCCTCGTGTCCTTTGACATGTTCTCTTGGTGAACAATGCCCCAGATAGCTTATTGTATGGCCCGTTAATGTATTTATACACAGTAATCATATCCCCACGCAAGCGCCTTTTCTCCAGCGTACATAATTGTAACTTTTCCAGTCTCTCTTCATATTCAAGCTCCCCCAATCCCCTTATTAATTTAGTTGCCCTTCTCTGAACCCTTTCCATTTCAAAGATGTCCTTTTTGTACACAGGATTCCAAAATTGCACTGCATATTCCAAATGAGGCCTTACCAATGCTTTGTAAAGAGGGAGAATTACATTTTCCTCCCTTGAATCCATACCTCGCTTTATACAAGACAATACCATGGTGGCTCTGGCTGTTGCCGCCTGGCACTGCTTGCTACCTTTAAGTTTGTTATCCACCAAAACTCCAAGATCCCTTTCCAACAGGGATTCACTTAACACAGAGCCATTTATAGTATAAGTAGCACAAGTATTTTTAAGTCCAAAATGCATCACCTTACATTTATCAACATTGAATTTCATCTGCCACTTAGCAGCCCAATGTGATAAACTATCTAGATCCCCTTGCAACGATTGCACATCCTCTGAAGTTTTTAATGGTCGACAAAGTTTTGTGTCGTCAGCAAACACAGAAACCTTGCTGACAATACCCACTTCCAAATCATTAATAAATAGATTAAATAGAAGCGGCCCCAACACCGAACCCTGTGGCACCCCACTTAGCACTTTAGTCCATAATGATGAAGCCCCATTAACAACTACTCTCTGCATCCTATTCTTTAACCAATTTTCTATCCATGTACAAATGTGACTCCCCAGACCAACAGACCTTAGCTTATTCATTAGTCGCCTATGGGGGACTGTATCAAAAGCCTTTGCAAAATCCAAGTAAACTACATCTACTGCTATACCAGAGTCTAAATTTCTACTTACTTCCTCATAAAAGCCAAGCAAGTTAGTTTGACAAGATCTATTCCTCCTAAATCCATGCTGGTTACTACTTATAATGTCAGTCCTTGAAACATACTCTAGAACATGATCCCTTATTAAACTTTCCAGGATCTTCCCCACCACTGAAGTTAAACTTACAGGCCTGTAATTACCCGGCTGTGAACGACTACCCTTTTTGAATATTGGAATAACATCAGCCTTTTTCGAATAGAACCCGGTTTCGAATCGAATCTGAGGGTTTCGAAGTCCCAACAAAACTTTCGGAACTCCCAGATTTCACGGAACCCGGATTTTTTCGAATTTTCGAAATTTGATAGTCATCAAAATCGAAAATAGATGGTTATTGAAATAGATGTTGGTGCAAGTGGTACAACACATTAGAAATCCCTACCATACTTTATGTAAAATAAAATATGCTAGCTAAATTATTTGTAAGCCTGCCACCATGTCAAGCTACATTTTTCCTTAAATATCCATCTCAAGTGGGAGTGTGACACTGGGGGATAAATGGGAATGTGACACTGGGGGATTAGTGGGTGGGTTACAGTGAGCTACTTTTACCACTACTTCTTATCAGTTAGAAGCCAATAACACCTACTTTCTTCCCCACCAGCTCCATTAAAAGACTTGTCTCTCCCCAGTCCCTCTTACCCTAAAGGACCCTTACCGTCTTCCATATTTTAGCTGAAACTCCCAGTCCACAGCTGTTCCGGTGCAAGGGACATGCATGGTAGGAGCAGTATCCTCTGGCTGCTGTCAGCAGTTGTGCACACAGGATGGGCCTCGAAGACAAGATGGGTCCGCTCACACACACTCTTTAACGCACATACACACACTCTCTCACACACACACACACACACACACTTTCACACACTCTCTCACACTCTCTCACACACACACACACTCTCTCACACACACTCTCTCTCACTCACACACACATACACACTCTCTCTCACACACACACTCTCTCTCACACACACTCACACACACTCTCTTACACACACACACACACACACACACACACACTCTCACACTCACACACTCACACACACCCTCACTATCTCACACATGCACTCTCACTCTTACACACACACACACACTCACACACACACTTACTCCTACACACACATTCACTATCTCACTCACACACTCTCACTCTTACACACACACACACACTCACACACACTCTCACACACAAACACACACAAACACACACACACATTGCTGTGGGTGTATGTACAGAGGGAAAGAGAGGGTGCTGTGGGTGTATGTACAGGGGGATATAGAGGGTGCAGTGGGTGTATGAAAAGGGGGTAGAGAGGGTGCAGTTGGGTGTATGTACAGGGGGATAGAGAGGGTGCTGTAGATCTATGTACAGGGAGATAGAGAGGGTGCAGAAGGTGTATGTAAAGGGGGTAGAGAGGGTGCTGTAGATCTATGTACAGGGAGATAGAGAGGGTGCAGAAGGTGTATGTAAAGGGGATAGAGAGGGTGCTGTAGATCTATGTACAGGGAGATAGAGAGGGTGCAGAAAGTGTATGTAAAGGGGATAGAGAGGGTGCTGTGGGTGTATGTACAGGGGGATAGAGAGGGTGCCTAACTGAGTGTCGGCGTAGCGCGCCTTCCCCCGCGGGACAAATTGGGCGTGGCTTCGCCGGGGCGTGCCTTAGTTTTGTGGGCGTGGCTTATCCAGCGTGGGCGTGGCATTTCATAATTTTGTTTTTGAAAATGATTATTTATATGCTTCTCTATTTTTAGAAAACACTAAAAACATTTGGTGCAACTGGTACATTACATTAGAAGCCCTACCATACTCTGTAGAAGAAAAGATGTTGGCCAAAAGATTCTGTAAGCCTGCTACCCACGTCCAGGTAGACTCTTTCAGCAGGGCCAACTCTTATCTAATTATTTTTTAATATATAGATTATATATAATTATAGAATTATTTATCTATCCTTCTATCTGTCTATCTATCTATTTCTTCTATCTGATCAGCGATCTATCTCTCTGTCTATTCTATCTTCTATCTCTCTCTCCTCTGCTATCTATCTGTCTTCTCTGCTTCCTGTACTATCTCTCTGCTATCTGTCTATCTCTTCTATCATGTCTATCTCTGCTATCTGTCTATCTATATTATGTATCTTCTCTTCTGTCCTATCTATCTATCTCTGCTATCTATCTACTCATCTATCTCTGCTATCTACTACTACTGCTTCTGCTATCTACTATCTCTGCTTCTATCTAATCTATCTATCTCGGCTATCTATCGTATCCTCTGCGATCTATCTCTGCCTGCTAATCCTATCTCTGCTACTTATCTCCTGCTATCTATCCTCTGCTCATCTATCTTCTGCTATCTATCTCTCTATCTCTGCTATCTATCTCTGCACTATCTATTATCTATCTAATCTATCGATCTCTGGCTAGTCCTCTATCTATCTCTGCTATCTATCCTCTCTCTCTGTCTATCTATCTATTCCTGCTATTGTATCTATCTATATCTATCTCGTCTACTGTCTATCTATCTATTATCTCTGCTATCTATCTATCTATCTATTTCTATCTAAGTTAGTATGTAGTCCATATTATGTCAAACTCACTTGACAGGTGCCCCGCCCCTAGGGGTGGAAGCTTAGCCACTGTCAAGTTGACAGTTGGCCCTCCCCCCCGATGACGTCAAGGCTTGCATTCTGGAATTCCAAGCTGACATCATCGGCATGTAACCATCCTTACCTTGAGTAAGCCACGCCACCCTCCATCTCCATTTTGTGTAAGATTCGGGCCGCCATTTTTTAAGTTGCTGTGTTATAGAGTGCGGCCAATATTTCAGTTGTTGTGATTACCAGACGCCATTTTGGCGTGCCCCGCGCGCCATTTTTATGTTAGATATCTCTAGGCGGGGCAATCGGGTCCCAGGCCATTTCTTTTTTGAGAACACAGAGCAGACATGTCTGGGGCTGTTTGTGACCAGCGTATCCATAAATTCCATGTCCGCCATTTTAAGTATCCTCAGCTATAGACCCAATAATTTAGTTGTTTGTTTAAGTCCTAGACACCATTTTGTGCGACTCGCATTCCTAGCCGCCATTTTGGTGCGCCTCGCATTTCCTAACCCCCATTTTATGTTAGATATCTTTATGGCCGGGGTGGAGGACGTGTCCCAGGCATGTCTGTTTTTTCCTAGCCACCATTTTTGGGTGCGCCTCGCATTCCTAGCCCCATTTTGGCGCCTCGCATTCCGAACCACCATTTTATTTAAGATATTTTTTTATCGGCAGGGGGGTGGAGACGTGTCCAGGCATGTCTGTTTTTGATGTAAAGAGCAGACCATGTCCGGACTTGTTTTATAAATACATACCCATAATTCCTGCTCACGCCTCATCGTGCGGGCCCGTTTATTATGTTGAGTAGACTTGTTATACAGATCCTATATGGTGCAATATGTTCACAACGTAAATAAATTTTGTTTTTAACCTTCCTATAGTTTTAGTCAGAATAAACATACATAAGTCTGTCCTGTAATTACATAATGAAAAAATGCAGCATTTATTCATTTTGCATTTATATAAAAACCAAGCATCACAAGGTTCCAAAGCAATGAAAATAGATAAAACATATTAACACAGATAAACAAAGCCATACCAAAAACAAATAGACTTGGTACAATTTATACAATTTTTTACAAGTTTTATTTAAAATTTAGCCAGTCAATAGACTTGCGTTAGGGCTAATGGAATCGTCTTTTAGGAGTAAGTATCCTGTGGGGTGCTCATAACCCGGATGCTTAAATAATTCCCCCCCGGCGACTGATGACCCCAGGGTTAGATGTATCGATTATCTGCAGAACCAGTTGTTTTGATTTTATAAAGTTTAGCATATTCTCTATTATACGCATTGCCCACACCGATTGATGGAATGTTTCAGCTCAGCAGGGCTTGTCAAAAAGTATCCCAGCCATGAGGATATTTACGTGCGAACCTTTGCTGATTGTGTGTAACTCCACGTATTAAGTCCTAGTATGTTGGACCGGGCACAGTTGTGTTTTTTTATAAATAAGTTCACCCTTTTCAATTCCATTTTGTTTATATTGGTTTTTTTTTCTTATACTGAGCCATTTTTGTTAATAATAATTCAGCAGTTTTTCTTAAAGCGTGGGGTTTGACATTATTAATGACCTCCTAATCAATAGTAGCCACTTATAGAGATTCAGTGGCGTGGTTTCGGTTGTGATGCATTATAGATTTCACCTGGTGCGTAAGAAGTGTTAAAAACTATTTTGTTCTGTTCATCTTGTTTTAGGCATGACAATATACTTTGGCAGACTGTCGTGTACCTTATTACTTTGTTCATCATCTGATAAATCACGCCTCTTAAGAATAATCGGCTTATTTTCAGAATCAAGATCATATTTTTTAGGCACCTGTTTCGGTAACTCGTTACCCTTTTTTAAGATGTATGGCGATCTATGTCCTGTTTAGGGACCAAGTCCATTTTTCTCAGTGTGTTCCATCACAGTTAGCTATAAGACCTGGGGTCAGATAAATGGTCGAAAACTCCGCAGCGGCCCGATAAACCGCCCTGACTGTTTCACTACCCGTTTTCTCTTTAAAATATTGATTTTCTTACTGCTGCAATGTTTTTATCATTTTACGCCACTTTGTAGAACAACCCACCTGGTGTTTTTTGTTAAAGGATTTTAACCTTTAAGAGCATTGAGAGCTATTTCACTATGCAGTCACCAAGTCCATAGACGCCGAACACGGATAGACTTTCTCAGATCGGCGTTTGCATTTGTTAATAAGTTTAAACGCTTTTCCAATTACGCCCCAGGCTCTTAGACATGTTGACTATAGGTCCCGTTCCTTTATCTTCTAATGACCTCTAATGACCCGGTCAAGTTTAAATCACTCTTTTTAGTTTATTTGTTTTTTAAAGACATAAAACAGCCGGAAGATCAGGGTAGAGAACCAGTTCTTCATCTATAGTTATCTAGATTGTATGATCGAAATCCCAAGTAATAACCATAAGGCTTCTGTGTAGCATTTTCAAAACCTCTAAAAAGACTTGTGACTTACCAGGGTACATCTGTCGGGCTAATGTGTGATCTGCATTTCTCCCAGTGGTTTTCTTTAAAAGAATCATATCTTTAGTGTTTTAATTTATTGTTTCTAATCTTTTTTTTCCCTTACAAAACACATTTTGCACAAGGTAACCATAAATACTGAGATTCTTGGGGTTTATGTATTTAGTAAAGCTTTTTCACTCTCATGGTTACCCAAGCCTGAATCCATAAGGTCCAATCCACAACCTTTAAATTATTTTTATTAGGGAAACCAAACCATCATCATTGAACTTTGTGGGTAATCCTTCTATGAACTGTATGTTGGTATGGCCTTTAGCAGTTCAATCTTAAAGAGTCTGCCCAAGCACGAATTATAACCCGACAATGTTATCATGCCTATGGGATATAATGAGTTCGCATTCATCAGCAGCATTTTAAACAAAAAACTTTTACCCGAATTGACGGTCCCACACAGCTAATCTACAAGGAAAAGGGTTGTTGTAAAAGCTAGTATCCCATGCCTATCCTGCTTAATACCCAAAGGGTAGTGTGGTTAAAATCCTCGCTAGCTGTCTTTTTGTATACACCACTTTTGGGTCTTTATGCAATGTTCTGGGGTCTCATCTCCAGCGTTTTTTTCTCCCTACAATACCTTATGACGTATTATAATTTCTTTTTTGATTGTCAATGTTGATGGTAGTCTTAAAAACATATCTTTCAAACTACAAAATTTATTAACTGCACACATCTGGCATTTTAGGGTTTAACCTTTCCAGCTTTAAGGTTTGTCTTACCATTAGAACAGGCGATAGCCATAAGTCTTTGCCCTGCAGATACAAACTTGTGATATGGGTGTCAGATGGCAGCCTCGCTAGTTAGTTCGCCAAGATAATCACCCAGTTGGGGGATTCCAATCACCCAACCTTACCTACTCAGAAAATAACAGAATCTGTGTCGGGTAAAGACCGCTTGCCCCGTTTTCACCAGTACAATCAACCTATAATTTCAGCCGTGCATATGCTGTGGGTAAACAAGCAAGAAAAATGGTTGGTGTTCCTTGACAGTGTTGTGGCAGTTCTTTAGCAAATTTCCAATTGACCATCGCTGTGTCAATCATCTACAAATCTAGAGATACACCTCGTACTGTGGTAAAAATGCATACTTAAATAATCAGCTGCATCCCTCACAATACTCGTGCATGGTAACTTGGGCTTTTGTTTGCCCGAAATTTTGCCCCAGTATAATTAAGAAAACACTTTAGCAATTTGTCTTTTGTTCTTTTTGATAATGGTTTCCTTTACGCAATTACACCCCCTTCTCTATCTTTGTAATCATCAGTGTACTGCTTTTTTTGTTATCAATCTGTAACACCAGTCCGGATACCCTGATTGCTTCCTTGCTTATCCCTGAGTGAGTTTGTCATGTATTTTTGAAACGAGAATTGGCTACCTGAAAAAACATCCCATATCTCCAAAACTCACCCAGTCTGTATCCCTTCTCCATGGCCTTTAATAACCTCTATATCGTGCATATACCATGAATGTTTAATAATGCGCTGCCCTTTTCTAGGTTTGTCCCACTAAAATGTGAAGATCATTGGGGAATTTTACGTACTGAATGTGTTGGATCTATTCTATAAAAAATTATAGATCCACCATTCAGAGATTACAACCCACTTTATAGCCCATAAAATGCAGGAAGGTATGATACAATATTTTGTGGTCCAGGGCTTTACTGAAGGACAAAAAATTTAGATTAGTGTGGTTTTGGCTCAAGGCGGTAAGCTCTATGGTGTCACTGTTGTAGATTAAATATCACGATTTATTGATTCTTTTTTAAATTTCTTACCGATGAAGCTCAGCAAACTAACCACGGCTCTAGGATTAGAGGGTTGTAAGGGTTATTTTTCCACATTTCTTTAATAACTCTGAAATCAGAAATTACACAAATCGGTGCCCTGCCCCATCTAGGGATGCCTTGTCTATGCTTATATGATGCCCGATTGAAAACACGATTTGTCATTCTGGTATGAGGAAAACCGTCATTGCCATTTTTCACCTTTCGGAAGAGCTTAAAATACTGTTTAATGTATGTCAAATTCTGACGCAGGCGTGTTTTTGTTCTAGAGCTAGTGTACTAGCATGGCTAACAAATCTGTGACAAACAGACTAACGAATGGTACTATTGTAGGTACTATGAGGTGGATCCTTTCAGTAACCACCAGCTTGCACGGTTGGCATGGCTAGGTACAAGTTAAATTTTTACCACGAACCAACAATTAGCGCTTTTTATACCTACCTCCCGATAATTACCCATACTTGTAAACGCTATTCACACTTCAATACAATGGTGGATGTATACAGAGAAAAAGAGGGTCTCACTATACACATGCGTTACAAGTGGTGAAATCCTTTGGGAAACTATTTTCTGGATGGGTACGCTGACATAATGGGCAACCTGGTAGCCTTTGAATTTCCAGGTTGTTTTTACACGGTGGGCCTACATGCTATGCTTCAATGAGGATGAATTTTAATCGTGTTCACCACTTCAATTTGAGGCATCTGTATCATAAAACAAAATTAGGATCACTAACCGGTTCAAAAAAAAAACTTAGGCATTGAGGTGCTGAGCTATTGGGAACATGAGTGGCGAGATATGGTGGGTTTAAAACCAAGAACTACAGGTGTACCTTACAGAAAAGAATTCCCTGAACCTTTGGACCCCCTTGATGCCTTATGGAGGCCCGCACAAATGCTTTAATTATATCATAAACCGGGTCCTATGAACAAATACACTATTATTATGTTTACAACCTGTACCCCTTTGTAAACAAACAAACGCTACCCCACAGGTTCACCCTGCGTATATATATAGGAGACTTTAAACCATTGAGACATTCACTTTGGCTTCGTGCGATGTACAGTTATACCCCCCAAGAGGTATTATTTTTTACCGGTCCTTCCAGTAAAATGAACCTAAACTTAATTTCCCTCTGTGCGTACATGCGCCACACTGACATAGCGCAGTCCTTTGCACACACACTGATCAGAGCGTTCATTTTGACCGGTACGTGGTGTACTATAGAGGGTTTTAAGGCCATGGATAAGGGATACAGACTGGGTGAGATTTTTGAGAATCTGGGATTTTTTCTTCAGGTAGCCAATCTCTGTTTCAAAATAATACAAACTCACCTCAGGGTAAGGCCAGGAAGCATCAGGGTAATCCGGACTGGTGTACATGATGACAAAAACAGCAGTACATTGATGATTACAAAGCTAGATAAGGGGGTGTCAATTGCGTAAGGAACACATATCAAAAATGCAATCAAAAAGACAAATTGCTAAATTTGTTTCTTATTCTCTCTGGGGCAATTCGGCAAAAGCCAATTTACCATTCACGAGTATTGTGAGGGATGCCGATGAATTATTTAAGTATGCTTTTTACCACAGTACATTTGTCATCTCTAAGATTTCTAGATGATGACACGCGATGGTCATTGGAAATTTGCTAAAGACTAGCCACAACACTGTCACGGAACACCAACAGTTCATGCTTGTTTTACCACAGCATATTCAGGCCGTCTTGAATTATACGGTGTACTGGTAAACTGGGCAAGCGCTGTCTTTACCACGACACAGATTTCTGTTATTTTTCTTTTTCTGAGTAAGGCTGGTGATTGGAATCCCCCACGGGTGATTATCTTGGCAACTACCTGCGAGCTGCCATCTGACACCCTATCACAGAGTTTTTTATCTGCCAAGGGCCAAGACTTATGGCTTCGCCGTCCTAATGGTAAGACAAACCTTAAAGTGAAAGGTAATAACCCTAAATGCCAGCTGTGTGCAGTTTAATAAATTTGAAAGTTTGAATATATAGTTTTTTAGACTACCCATCAAACTTTGACAATCAAAAGAATATAATACCGTCATAACGGTAATTGTCAGGGATAAAAAACGCTGGCAGATAGAGACAAACATTGCAAAAGACCCAAAATGTGTATGTATACAAAAGGACAGCTAGCCGAGGATTTTACCCACACTACCCTTTGGGTATTAAGCATATAGCCATGGACACACCCGCGTACAACACCCCTTTTGGTCCCTTATATTAGCTGGACCTCAAATTCGGTAAAAGTTTTTTTTGTTAAAATGCTGCTGATGAATGCTAACCATTATTATCCCCTAGCCTGAATAACATTGTCTTGGTTCTTTCCGGTGCTGGCAGACTCTTTACGATAACTGCTAAAGGCAATACCCAACATACAGTTTCATGAAGATTCCCACACGTTCAATTATGATGGTTTGTTTCCCCCCTCCCTATACAAATATTTTAACGGTTTGTTGAGTGCCCTTATGGATTCATCTGGTGTGGAACCCTGAGATGAAAAAGCTTTACTAACTACTAAACCACAGAAATCTCAGTATTATGTACCCTTGTGCAAAAGTGTTTTTGTCAGGGAAAAAATAGTGAAGAAACAATAATTGAAAACTAAATATCTGATTCTTTTTAAGAACCCTGGGATAACCTGCAGATCACTACATTACCCTACAGATGTCCCGGTAAGTCACAATCTATTTGAGAGTCTTTTGAAATGCTACCAGAACCTTATGGTTATTTCTTGTGGGATTAAGATCTAACCACTCTAGAGATAACTAGAGATTTAAGAAACGGTCTCTTATTCCCCCGGATCTTCGGCTGTTTAGGGTCTTTAAAAAACAAATAACTAAAAAGAGATGATTTACAACTTGACCGGTCCATTAGATACCGGACACGACTATAGTCAAACATTCTAAGAGTCCTGGGTGCGTATTGGAAACGTTAAATTATTACAAATTGCCAACGCCGCAATCTGAGAACGTCTATCCTGTGTTCTGCGTCTAATGACTTGGTACTGCCATATGTGAATAGCTCCAAATGCTCTTAAAGGTAAAATCCCTTTAACAACCACCAGTGGGTGTTCTTTACAAAGTGGGCGTACCATTATAACCACATTGAGCAAATAAGAAAATCACTATTATTAAATAAGAAACGGCTAGTGACACCTGTCAGGCGTTTTATCGGGCCGCGGCTGAAGTTTTTGCGATCACATTACTGGACCAGTCTTATAGCTAACCGGTGATGGAACAACACTGAGAACATGTACTTGGTCCCTAACCAGAACCTAGAATCGCATACATCTTAAAACGGGTCACAGTACAGAACAGGTGACTAAAATTCCATGATACTTGTTCTGAAATTAAACCGATATTCTTAAGAGGCATGGATTTATCATATGATGAAAAAGTACTAAGGTACACGCAGTCCTGCAAAAAGTCTCTGGTCCAGGCTAAACAAGATGACAGAAAAATGAGTTTAACACTTCTTTTTTCTTAACAGCCACCAGGTGAGCTATAATGGCAATCACAACCGACACGCCACTGAAAACTCTAACTACAGATGGCACTATGATTAGGAGGTCCTTAATAATGTAAAACCCACCGCTTTAAGAAAAATGCTGATTATTATTAAGCAAAAATGGCTTTCAGTATAAGAATATACAAAATGGAATGAAAAGGGTGAACTTATTTATAAAAACACAACTTTCCCGGTCCCCACATACTAGACTTAATACTGGATTACACACTATCAGGCAATGTCTTCTGCGTAATCTCCTCATGGCTGGGATACTTTTTTAAAGCACTTCTGAGCTGAACATTCCACATCGGTTTGTGGGTAATGCTTCCTATAGAGAATACTAAACTTTATAAACAAACACTGGTTTTCAGATATCGCTACATCTCCCCTGTGTTCATCAGTCGCCGGGGGGGATTATTTAGCACTCCGGGTTTTTAAAAAAAATTGACCCCCCACAAGATACTTACTACCTAAAAGACTATCCATAGCCCTAACGGCAGTCTAATTGACTGGCTACATTTTTAAATAAAATTGTAACCATTGTATATAAGGTAACATGTCATTTGTTTTGTATGGCTTGTTTTTAATCTGTGTAATATGATTAGTATTTCATTGCTTTTGGAACCCTTTGTGATTTGCTGTGTTGTTATATAAATGCAAATGAATAAATACTATAAACTGCCTTTTTTCATTATTAATTACAGACTTTATTGTGTTTTATCACTAAAACTTATAGTTAAGGTTAAAAACAAATTTATACGTTGAAACATATTGCACCATATAGGGGGAATCTGTAAAAACAAGTCCTACTTCAACATAATAAACGGCCCACGATGAGGCGTGTCCAGAATTAGGTATGTATTTATAACACACGTCCGGAACATGTTGCTCTTTTAACTCAAAAAACAGACATGCCGTTGACACTCCTCACACCCCCTGCCATAAGATATCTAACATAAAATTGTGGTTTAGGATGCTAGGCGCCCCAAATGGCGGCTAGGAATGCGAGTCGCCCAAAATGGTGGCTAGGAAAACAGACATGCCTGGACACGCCTCCACCCCGGCCATAAAGATTCTAACATAAAATGGTGGTTAGGAATGCGATGCCCCAAATGGCGGCTAGGAATGCGAGTGCACAAAATGGTGGCTAGGACTTACAACAACTAATATGTGGGTTATAGCGAGATACTTAAAAAAATGGCGGACATGGAATTATGGATACCTGTCACAAACCTTCCCAGAATGTCTGCCTGTTTTCAAAACAGACATTCCTTGACACGATGCCCCCGCCCAAGATCATAAACTAAAAATGGCGGCGCTGGCACGCAAAAGGGCGTCTGGTAATCACAACAACTGAAAAAACACATAAAAAATTGGCCGCACTAATCAACACAGCAACTTAAATGGCGACCGCATCTTACACAAAATGGGGAGACTTGAGGGGTGCGTGGCTACTCAAGGCTGTGGATGGTTACATACCGATGATGTCAGCTTTGGAATTCCAAGAAATGCACGCCTGACGTCAATAGGGGGGAGTGACAGACTGTCCAACTTGAACGAGTGGCTAAGCTCCACCCCTAGGGCGGGGCACCTGTCCCACGTTTGAGTTTGACATAATATGGCCCTACAGTACCTTCTATCATCTCTAATATCTATCCTATCGCTAATTATCTATCTATCTCTATTATCTTATCTATCTCTGCTATCTATCTATCTTTTCTGGCTATCTATCTATCCTCTGCTATTCTATCTATCTACTCTGAATATTTATCTAGCTCGATATGATCTAGCTTCCTGCTATTCATATCTAGCTCTGCTATCTATCTAGCTCTGCTGTCTATCTAGCTCTGCTTGTCTCTATCTATCGATCTATCCATCTATCTATCTATCTATCTATCTATCTAATCTATCTACTATCTATCTATCTATTTCTGCTTCTATCTATCTATCTATCTATCTACTATCTACTATCTTCATCTATCTATCTTATCTATCCATCTTCTATCTAGCTAATCTATCTATCTATCTATCCCTATCTCTACTATTTCTGCTATCTCTATCTATCTATCTATCTATCTATCTATCTACCTATCTATCTAGCTATCTATCTATCTATCCTCGCTCTGCTATCTATCTATATCTATCTATATCTCTGCTATCTTATCTATCTATCTCCTGCTATCTCTATCTATCTATCCTGCTATCTCTGCTATCTACTATCTATCTATTTCGCTATCTATCTATCTATCTATCATTATCTATCTGATCTATCTATCTATCTCTGCTCATCTATCTATCTAGCTATCTCTGCTATCTATCTATCTATTCTCATGCTACATCTTCTATCTATCTATCTACTATCTATCTATCTATCATCTATCTCTCTATGATCTTCTTCTATCTATCTTCTATATCTATCTTCTATCTCTGCTATCTAGCTATCTATTCTATCTATCTTATCTATCTATCTTCTATCTATCTATCTATCTATCTATCTATCTATCATCTATAATCTATCTATCTCTGCTATCTATCTATCTCTGCTATCTATCTATCTATCTATCTACTATCTATCTATCATTATCTATCTATCTATCATCTTCTACTATCTCTGCATATCTATCTGCTATCTATCTATCTATCTA
>JAACNH010000075.1:223235-339120 GCA_019447015.1 Hymenochirus boettgeri
TATTATCTATCTATCTCTATTATCTATCTATCTCTATTTATCTTCTATCTATTATCTATCTATCTCTGCTATCTATCTCTGCTATCTAATCTCTGCATAACTATCTCTGCTATCTATCTATCTCTGCTATCTATCTATCTCTGCTCTCTATATCTATTATCTACCCTCTGCTATCTATCAACTATCTGTCCCCTGTCTATCTACTATTTTCCATTTATCTATCTATCTAGATACTACTATCTATCTATCTATCATCTTTCTATCTACTACACCTATCTTTGCTTATCTATCTATCTCTCTTCTATTGTCTATCTAGCTATTCTATCTATCTATCTACTACTATCTACATCATCTGATATTTATCTATCTGTCTATCTATCTATCTGTGCTTCTATCTATCTCTATCTTATCTATCTATCTATCATCATCTATCTATCTATCTATCTCTCTATTCTATCATCTCTATATATCTATCTCTGTTATCTATCTATCTATCTATCTATCTATCTATCATCTATTCTGCTATCTATCTATTTCTGCTATCTATCTATCTCTGATATCTATATATCATCAATCTGTGATATATTTATTTTATCTATCTATCTATCGCATCTCTCTCGGCTACCATCTCTGCGATCCATCTCTCCGGCGATCCATCTCTCTCGGCGATCCAATCTCTCTCGCTATCGCTACTATCTATCTATCGATCTATCTCTTCGATATTATGTATCTGTGCTATCTATGTATCTGTTCACTTCCATCTATCTACCTACCTACCTACCTATTGCACTGCTATCAACCGCCTACCTTTCTATCATCTAACGCTATCTCTGTGTGTGCTATCTTTCTATCTTCCTACCTACCACCCCCCTTGTACCCCAGCAGCGCCGTCCGACCCCTTGCCCTGCGAAGAGTTTCAGCACTCCTAAAACAATTTAGCTGTGCAACTTAATTTTCAAAAAAAATTCCCTTATGTAACCGACCATGGATGAGACAGATGGAGGACACCCAGCATGGCAAGAGTACACCAAGCTGTTGTAGAAACCCACACACCGGCGCTGCTGAGTCTGAGTCGAGTCCCGCTTGCCTTACCCGAACTTCCAGCGCTGCTGATGATCCACGGCCGGGGGAAAATGCCGCCTTTCTTTTTCAAAAAACACAGACAGTACAATGCCGCCATGAGCAACTTTTTCAAGTTGCGTCATGGTAGGAACAGCGCTGACCTAACCTAACAAACCAGCTAAAGCTACCTAGCCATATGAAATTCCTTTTAACAATATCCAACATATCTTTAGTCAAGGAGAAATATTTAAAAATATCTGCAGCAAAATATATGTTTGGAAGAGCAATCTGGTAAATAATGTGTCCCCCATCAATCTGTATTTTAGGCAAAGTCAACAAGTCATGTTAGTTATTTTTTTGGTCAAAACCTTTCAATCCCTTGAAACACGGAATTATCTGGTGCCGGTCTTCTCTTTATTAGTCAAGAGGGGCTGAAGTAGGTAGGTAGGTGCAGCACAAAATTAGATAGGTAGGTCCCACCCCCAGTAAGTAGTAGGCCCTAGTAACCTAGATAGGTAGTAGACCCAAGCAGACAAGTAGGTATGTAGCCAGCCCCCAAGTAGGTAGATCCAGCCCCCAAGTGAGTTCGGTAGGGGCCCCAGCACACAAGTAGGTAGCCACCCAAAATAGGTAGGCAGGCCCCAAGTAGGTAGGTGAACCCCCAGCACCAAATAGGTAGGCAGCCCCCTGAAAATGCACTCTTCACAAATCACAATAAATTACGCTTACAGTATGTCCACCCCCCTACCTCCCAAAACCTGTTCTAGCGGCGCTGCACTTACTTTACTTTTGTTGATCGTGCAATTTCAACGAGAGTGTCAGTTCTGGACTCCGCACCAATTACACTCAATAAGGATGTCCACTGATTGGTCCAGTCCACAGCTGTTCCGGTCAAGGGGCATGGTAGGAGCTGTCGGCAATTGTTATCGCTGGCTACTGTAAGCAGTGTGAACAAAGGATGGGCCCTACAGACAAGAGACCCCTCCACACACTCTCACTACACCCACGCACACACACCACACACTCTCACACACACACACTCTCACACCACACGCTCACACACACCACACACCACGCGCACAGCACACACTTCACCCACACACACACATCACACACCCACACTCTCACACACCCACACACTCCTCACACACCACACACACACCCACACTCCTCACACACACACACACACACCGACAACACACCACACACACACACACACACACACGCTCTCCACACACACACTCCAACCACCACACACCACACAACACACCACACACAACACACACCCCACAAACCACTCTCACACACCACACACCACTCATCACCACCACACACACACACACTCTCACACACACACACACACACTCTCGCACACACACACTCTCACACACACCCACTCTCACACACACCCACTCTCACACACACCCACTCTCACACACACCCACTCTCACACACACACACACTCTCACACCACACACACACACACACTCTCACACACACACACACACACACACCACTTCTCACACACACACACACCTCTCACACACACACACACACCACCACACACACACACACACCCTCCCACACACACACTCACACACACACACACACACTCCACTCTCACAACACCTCCACCACACACACACCACGTCACACTCACACACACATTGCATGTGGGTTTATGTCCGGTCGGTTAGAGAGGGTGCTGTGGGTGTTGTAAGGGGATAAGAGGGTGCTGTGGGTGTACGTACAGGGGTGATGAGAGAGTGCTGTGGGTGTACGTAAAGGGGGATAGAGAGGGTGCTGTGGGTGTATGTAAGGGGGATGAGAGGTGCTGTGGGTGTTATGTACAGGGGGATAGAGAGGTGCTGTGGGTGTATGTAGAGGGGGATAGAGAGAGTGCTGTGGGTGTACGGAAGGGGGATAGAAGAGTGATGTGGGGTGTACGTAAAGGGAGAGAGGGTGCTGTGGGTGTATGTAAAGGGGGATAGAGAGGGCTGTGGGTGTAGTACAGGGGATAGAGAGAGTGCTGTGGGTGTATGTAAAGGGGATAGAGGGGTTGTGGGTGGTATGTACAGGGGATAGAGAGGTGCGGCGTGTGCTAAAGGGGGATAGAGAGGGTGCTGTGGGTGTACGTAAGGGGGATAGAGGGGTGCTGTGGGTGTATGTAAAGAGGGATAGAGAGGTGCTGTGGGGGGGTGGTATGTACAGGGGTAAAGGGGTGTGGGTGATGAAGGGGGATAGAGAGAGTGCTGTGGGTGGTCAGTAGTAAGAGGGGTGATAGAGAGAAGTGCTGTGGGGTGTACGTAAAGGGGGATAGAGAGAGTGCTGTGGGTGTACGTAAAGGGGGATAGAGAGGGTCTGTGGGTGTACGTACAGGGAATAGAGAGGGTGCTGTGGGTGTATGTACAGGGGATAGAGAGGGTGTTGTGGGTGTATGTACAGGGGGATAGAGAGGGTGCTGTGGTGTACTAAGGGGGATAGAGCGGGTGCTGGGGTGTATGTAAAGGGGGATAGAGAGGGTGCTGTGGGTGTATTTGTAAGGGGATAGAAGGGTGCTGTTGGGTGTATGTACAGGGGATAGAGAGGTGCTGTGGGTGTATGTACAGGGGGATAGAGAGAGTGCTGTGGGTTTATGTAAAGGGGGATAGAGAGGGTGCTGTGGGTGTATGTACAGGGGGATAGAGAGGGTGCTTTGGGGGTGTACGTAAAGGGGGATAGAGGAGGGTGCTGTGGTGTACGTAAAGGGGGATAGAGAGGGTGCTGTGGGTGGTACTGTAAAGAGGGATAGAGAGGGTGCTGTGGGTGTATGTACAGGGGATAGAGGAGAGTGCTGTGGGTGTATGTAAGGGGGATAGAGAGAGTGCTGTGGGTGTTACGTAAAGGTGGAAGAGAGTGCTGTGGTGTACAGTAAAGGGGTAGTGGAGGGTGCTGTGGGTGTACGTAAAGGGGGATAGAAGGGTGCTGTGGGTGTACGTACAGGGCAATAGAGAGGGTGTGTGGGTGTGATGTCAGGGGATAGAGAGGGTGCTGTGGGTGTATGTACAGGGATAGAGAGGGTGCTGGGGTGTATGTAAAGGGGGATAGAGAGGGTTGCTGTGAGTGTATGTAAAGGGGGATAGTGAGGGTGCTGTGGGTGTATGTTAAAAGGGGGATAGAGGGGGTGCTGGTGGGTGTACGTAAAGGGGGATAGAGAGGGTGCTGTGGGTGAATGTAAAGGGGATAGAGAGGGTACAAGAAGGGCCTGCACCTACATACACACACAACACCCCTGACACACCACAAGCCACTGACACACACCCAGCTGAACACACACACGCCCTGACACACACAACACCTCACGACACACAGCCCAGACAGCCACTGACACCACCACACACAGCCCCTGACACACACACACACAAGCCACTGCACCACACACACACACACAGACAGCAGTCCAGCACTGTAGTCTGACACCACACACCATTCACTGACACCACACCACCAAGCAACGACAGAGACCAATCTCTCCTCCCCCTACCTCTCGCTGCCGTGCCACCCGTCCGGAGTCCTGGACATTAAGAACTGCTGCATTGGGCTGCTGGCCTGCTGCTTGTTGCCTTTGGTACCTCCCCCAAGCATTGGGCGCGTAAGTGACGCGACGTAACGAACGTCACTTGCGCAGAGCGGAAGTTGCGCACCACTGGCCATGGTCAAGGCGCGCAGCATGTAATTTAAAAAAAAAACAGTGCTGATGGTTCCGAACTTCGTTGAGGCTCTACAGGCGCTGCTGGGTGCGCCGAGACTACACAAGTCGCGCGGTTTCGGCTGTACGGTATTTATGGCGCTGGCAGGGGTGGGAGGTTCGGGGAAACTGCGCCCTATTAGTCCATATAATACAACTAACTTCATTATAGAACAGCTATGGAAATATGAAAATAGCCCATGGAATGACTCTGTTTAGATGATATATTACATAGTGCTAAGGAAGAAAGACTTTTCCTAATTTCCTTGATTTAATATTTTAAAAATGTCAATAACAAAATATATATTCAAGCACACACACTCTCACACACACACACACACACACACACTCTCACACACACTCTCACACACACACTCTCACACACACACTCTCACACACACACTCACACACACACACACACACTCACACACACACTCACACACACACACTCTCACACACACACTCACACACACACACACACACACACACTCACACACACACTCACACACACACTCTCACACACACACTCTCACACACACACTCTCACACACACACACATTGCTGTGGGTGTATGTTCCGGTCGAATAGAGAGGGTGCTGTGGGTGTACGTACAGGGGGATAGAGAGGGTGCTGTGGGTGTATGTACAGGGGGATAGAGAGGGTGCTGTGGGTGAACGTACAGGGGGATAGAGAGGGTGCTGTGGGTGTACGTACAGGGGGATAGAGAGGGTGCTGTGGGTGTATGTACAGGGGGATAGATTACCCCTGACCTAAATTCCTTTAGTAAAGGAATTGCGAGGACGGGGCACGTTGTATCTACAGAGATATTTTTACGATATTTATTCAACTGTCCTCATTTTAATTTTCACTGATGAAACATTCCTTTTAATAATGCCGCATGCGTCCAGTTCATTCCTGTAATGATACATAATTTTTATAGGTATATGAAGGCATGGGAACCGTAGGGGGTTGGTCGCTATTGTATTTGGCTTGCGGTGCTGTTACATGATATATATATACTATTAAATCCAATCAAGGTAACCGTTGTGACTTTAATGTTTTTGTACTATTTCCCATTTACCAATCTGGATATGAGTGCCTCTTGTTTAGGTTAAAAGTGGGTTTTGTGTTTTGTTACTAAGCATCGAATCCTTATGGCTACTAACCCTTTTGTTATTCTATTTGACATGCCACAACCATAAGCACCCACACTACATATTGTTTTTTGCGTGCTGAAAATATTTGGGGTTGTCAAGGCCTTTTTTTTTAATGTTTTGCAGCCAGTCAATGTTTGACAAAACAATAATCTCTCAATTAGTCAAAATCTTGCATAGCCAGCTTAAAACGAGGTGTAGCACACTTAACGATAAAGGAACATTTCTGTCAGATCCATTTTATCTTTAAAGTGGCTGTGTTATGCAGAAAGAGAAACTGAGCATTCATGAGGCAGACGAACGCATCACCCGTTTTGGCCTCGCGAGAACACTCACAACTGAAAAAAAATTTCCCCCAGTTGCGGTCCGTCACTGCTACGAAAGTATGGGAGTCCGATGAGGCTAAAGACAAGGTGTGTCAGTCCCGAACGTTTCCGATTCTTTATATAGTAGACTAGAACGCCTCGGGAACTAATATTTGAGCTTATCTACAACACAGAATATTTATAAGATCTTACAGCATATACAGTTTAACACTCTGTCAGCAAGCAAGCTCTAATACACTTGAACTGGTATCTTTATTCGGGATGCTGCCAAGGTTGCCATATTCATCATGCCTGGAGACATGCCGAGGGCAGGGTTGTGATGTCACTGTAACGTCACAGTAGGCAGCGCCAAGAGTGATGGTCTGGGTTTGGAGTGGGCGGGTTGGGGTGTGGCGTTAGAGGGCTAACAAGGAGCGGGGTAGAGGTAAGGGGAGGGACTGTCCGTTTTGCTTCTTTAGCTGAGCTACTTCACGGGTTCGTCCTGAAATCTCTGGATTGACTACCGGCAGCCGGTAGGGCCCCCCCCCCCCCCAGTTCAGAGGCATAAATACTGTGGTGGGGGCGAAAAACATTTTTTATTGGAAGTCTGACACACCGCCGCCATCCTTATCTGACTTTAAGCTGTGAGTGATAGGACAGTATGCATGGAGTGTGGTGATATTATAGTGTAATTGCACGCGTCATGTATGTAAGAATATGTTGATTGTGTGTTTGTGAGGTGCTGATTGTGCTTGTTTGTTAAATGATGTGATGTGTGTGTTGGTGAGAATGTGTGATTGTAGTCTGTGTGTTGTCGAGAATGTGTGAATAGTATATGTATGTCAGTGTATGAGTCGGTAATATAAAAGAGCTGATTGTGTTTTTGTATGTGAGTGTGTGTAATGATGAGTCAGATATCGGTTTTTATGCGCGAGAGTGTGTTTGATTTCAAGAATGAGAGAGAGAGTATGTGTGTGGTGGTGATGTAAATGGGTGTGTGTGAGTAAGTTTGTACAGTGTAATGTTATAGGTATGGGATGTGAAAGAGAGAATGTGCTGTTATAGGTAGAGTAAATGTGTGTAGTGAGTTGCATAAAAAATGTGATAGCGTTGTGTGACTGTATGTGAGGGTGAAGAGAGAGAATCGTGGTGACAGTGTGTTTATTTGCTCACAATCACAATAACACACTGTCACAACAGATTCTCTCGCTCTGCTGATAGATTTAGTGCACGGAAGTAAAATGCATAATTGAAAGGGGAAAAGGGTGAGAGAGGGACCAGTAATAGTAAAGAATAACAAATGGAATATTAAAAGAAAGATAAAGAAATACTGACTGATTTGTTCGCTGGTACATTACTTCTGACACTTGCCGACTTGCATTGTGGGTGCCTGCAATAGGTACCTAGGTGCCAGACTGACACTAACTGTTGAACATAGCTTTGTGCTTTTAATGGTGGAAAATAGTTGTCACAAAAACTATACTGAGTACCACTTGTTATGGGCATTCACTCGCGTGTAATGTAGAGATCATGAACAACATCACCTTCACTGACCTCCCTGTTAAAACAGCCCTCTGTTCATTAGGCAGTGCCCTAACTGTTCATTTGCCAGTGCCCTCTAGTGATTAGCAGTGCCCTCATGTCCCATAAGGCCAGGCCCCTCAGTTATCTGGCCAGTTGCCCTCAGTTCACTGCCGCCAGTGCTCTCTGTTAGAGATTGGTCCAGCGTTCGCGGACCCGAACCCGGATCCGACCGCGGCATTTCTCCCGTTCCGCGAAAGGGCGAGATTATTCCCGGAATTTCCGACCTACCGAACTTCCGAACTGCAGATTTTTTTTTTTTTTTTTTTTTACGAAAAATGTTCCGAAAATACGGTATATCCGTATTGTAGAGGGATTAAAGGATACTTACGAG
Source organism: Hymenochirus boettgeri (assembly GCA_019447015.1). NCBI lineage: Eukaryota > Metazoa > Chordata > Amphibia > Anura > Pipidae > Hymenochirus > Hymenochirus boettgeri. The sequence continues at coordinate 231,399 of JAACNH010000075.1, forward strand.
GCTCCGAGAAAACCGAAGGATCCTCGCAAAATGCACGATGGATTGCGCGTAATTACGAGGATTACGTAATACGAGTATTCCGCTAATTACGAGATACTCGTTGAAAAACCGAAGTAATCGTGTACGTTCAAGAGAGCAAGCCAATGATCCAATGAGCCAATGTCAGCTCATCAAGTTACAGAAAGCCTCGCTTTTTTACGGAAATACTTCGTTTTTAGCGAACGAATCTCGTATTTTCGCGAAAAATACCGCTTTTTTTTTTAAAGTCACGCCTAGCCGGACTGGACTTTTCAGGTTATTCGTTAGGCATTTAACTGGCTTCATAAGCGGCCATTACCAGGTCCCTGAGTGTCGGTATTATCTAAGTGTACGTTCAAAGGCATATTTAGACCACTTTAATGCGGGATTTTGCCAAACTTTCATCTTTTGTAATACGTTTTAATGGGTCGCTCGAGATTTTTCGAAATGTTTCAGGATTCTTTAGAAAATCCGCCGGATCCTCGCGCCGGACCGGGATTTTTTTTCGAAAGCTTCGGGACATCTCTACTCTATGATTCATTGGCCAGTGCCCTCTGTTTCTTGGCAGTCGCCCTACTCAGTCCTTAGCCAGTCATGGTCTAGCCCTTCAGTTCATTAAACCCAGATAGTCAAGCCCTCCAGATTCATTATGAGGGGACAGCGGACGTAGTAAGTCAGCCCTCCAGATCTCATTACCCAGTGTGTAGTCAGCCTCCCAGTTTAGTACAGTTGTAGTCAGCCCCTCCAGTTATTAACCAGTTGTAGTCAGCCCCTTCCAGTTCATCCCCCAGTGTTAGTAAGCCCCCTCCAGTTAATTACCCAGTGTAGTCAGCCCTACCAGTTCATATCCAATGTCGTCAGCCCTCCATATTCATTAGCCAGTATAATCAGCTTTCCAGTTCTTAAGCCAGGGTATTTAGGTCAACCATGGTTAAAATGCGCCAGTGTTGTAAAAAAAAATGCCTCAAGAAGTGAAGTGATGCCCAACAAGATAAGCACACACTTGCACCCTTTACATTTGTCCCTCAATGGACATTCCAAAGTTGAGTGTATTATATTAATACTTTAGTAGTCCAGCACTTTACCAGAATATTGATATTAACACTGTTCAGTGCCAGCACAGTATTATATTTATCTTCTTAAGCTGTCAACATTGACATGATATACAGTATTGTACCGGCTTTACCTGGATCTCCTCACTACTCTACGGTCAATGGAGAGTGGTGGATAGCCGAAGAAAGAGGCAAGGATAGGGATCCTCATGGGAACTAGATGGTCACAGGGGCCACCCCCCCTTGTTAAAAAGCCAAGCGCGTTTTTTACATGGCAGTTGTATGACTGCTCTCATCTGTATGGGTTAGCTAAGCTTACCCTCCCGCTACTTTCTTTGACCTTCCAGTTCATTGTCTAACCGTTGATGCCTAAAGTAGAGCGCAATAGAAAGTTCAGGCATGGCTAAAATAAATACAATGTTGCAAATCAGAGAGGCAACATTTGTAGAAGAGCAGATCTAAATCTGCAAAGTGAAAAGCTGACAGCGGATGATGCTTATATGTGATGAAGATGTAGGCCGCCTTAGTTCAAAACAGGCCAGCGCCGCTCCTACATGAAAGCAACCTGAACAGTGTCATTGCGGCACCTGGCGCACCCCTCCACCAAAAAAAAAAACTACCCATGAGGCAGCATTTCCCCGAACCTCACTCCCCTCGCCCAGCGCCATAAAATACCGTAAAGCCGAAGACCGGAATTTGCCGAAGACGCCTGTGAAGTCTCGGCGCACCCCAGCAACTGTCCTGTATAGAGCCTGCAGAAATCCTTCAACCGGAAGTCGGGACCAATCAGACGTGGCGTATTTTTTAAATTGCATTGCTTGAGCCCTCTTCCAATTGGCCAGTGTGGACGAACTCTCTCGCTCTGCATGCATTGCACATCCCTCTTTATCCCTCTAACATACACCACAGCATCTCGCTATCCATAGGATACATACACCCACAGCACCATTTCATATCCCCTTTACATACACCACAGCACCTCTCATCCCCTTTACATACCTCCAGCCCCTCTCTATCCCCCTTTACGTACACCACAGCACCCTCTCTATCTCCCTTTACATAAAACCACAGCACCCTCCTATCCCACTGTAAATACACCAAGAGCAACCCTCTATCCCCGTTACATACAACCACAGCACCCTCTCTATCTCCCTGTTAACATACACCACAGCACCCTCTCATACTCCCTTTAAATACACCACAGCACACTCTCTATCTCCACTTTTTTTTTTTTGTGGGGTGCCCAGGTGCCGCCATGAGCAACTGTTTCAGGTTGCTTCATGGTAGGAGCGGCGCTGAGGCCGCATTAACCTAGTTAAAATCATATTACTACCAAAACTCCTCTACATTTTCCAACACACACTAAGCTATATCCCTGACGACTTCTTTAAAAAAATACACAGCCTGCTAATCCCATTCCTTTGGGGATCGGGAAGAAATAGAGTCCGTCTTAAAGCATTGCAAAGACCTAAAACATTAGCAGGATTAGCATTGCCTAATTTACATATATATTATTTAGCACCCCAGCTCAAATACTTTAAACCTCGGCATTTGCCTCATCCAGACCCACCCATAAACGCACCTTTTACCCTATACGATGCAGAAGTACTACTATTCGCGTACCTACCAACACACCCTCTGTGGTCCCTGCTATTTCTTAGAAGCCAAAGTCTGGTTCCTGTAGCCTAGTCTTGTTCATTATTATCATTGCTCTTCTCATTGTTATCCTTGTATCTTGTCCTTTTCTTGTTTTCCAGTTCCTGTTCAGCTCCATTGGTGTTCCGGTTTTCCAGAGTATACCCGGCCTTAGTGTCTATACCTTGCGCTCTAAGACCTGGGCAACTGTGTACAGCGTGTCGCAACAAGTCTCCTGACGATCGGGGGCTTGTCTATTGGTGAAGACAGCGGCTGTAGATTGGTGTATAGGCGCTGAAGGTATACTCGGGGACTCCGGGCATCACAGAGTAGGAAATTTTTTTTTCTTACCTGCAATACTGCGTTTCAACACAGGTTCCATTCCAAGAAAAAGAGACAGGGGGCATGTTCTTGTTTCCTGGGAGTTCCTTATGTCTGGTGCCTGCATGTCTGGATGTATACATCAGTGATTTAATTAGTAAGTCACTTTACTGTCTATTGGGGCAGTTTGTATATACTGGGTAATGTGTGTACTGGACATTGGGGCATTTTATATAATATACTGGGCAATGTGTGTACTGGACATTGGGACATTTTATATAATATACTGGGCAATGTGTGTACTGGACATTGGGGACATTTTATATACTATACTGGGCAATGTGTGTACTGGACATTGGGGACATTTTATATAATATACTGGATAATGTGTGTACTGGACATTGGGGACATTTTATATAATGTAGGGACGGCACTTGCCACATTAGTAACAACACCCTATATGGGAATAAAAAATATAAAAAGAAAAAGTTGATTTGTAAATGGAAATAGCTCCATTGCACTAGGGCAGCACATAGTAACATAGTAATTGAGGTGGAATAAAGACATACGTCCATCAAGTCCAACCTATTTAATTTATTTTTTTTTAAACCTTCCAACCAGATCTACAGTATATGTATTAATACCAGTAATTCTCAATATTTTTTAGTTTTAGAAACTTATCCAGGACATTTTTAAAGCTATTCAATGAACTTGCCATTACCACATCTGCTGGAAGACAGTTCCACAGTTTCACCGTTCTCACTGTAAGGAAACCTTTCCTAACCTGAAGATGAAACTTCTTTTCTTCTAACCTTAAAGGATGTCCACGAGTCCTCTGATATGACCTATTAGTGAACAATGCACCAGAGAGTTTATTGTATGGCCCGTTAATATATTTGTATAAGGTGATCATATCCCCACGCAAACGTCGCTATTCCAATGTAAACAGCCCTAACTTGTCTAATCTGGCTGCATATTTAAGCCCCTTCATTTAGTTTCCCTTTTCTGAACTGCTTCCATTTCCAAGATGTCCCAATAGGGAAACATATGCATTAGAAATAGTGAAGATTTTCTGGATCTGCGGGAATTCTAGACTTTGCAGATTTTTGGACTTTTGGGTATTTCTAAACTGTGGATATATTTTTAAACAAGTTCAATATTTCTAGAAATTTTGAATCTACAATATTGAAAGTTTTTTTTTAAAGTTCTAGAAAATACAATGAAGAAAGCAATTTTTTGGGGCATTAATACGTATTCACCAGACCATTTCCAAGGTCCCTTAGCCAATTACAGTAAGTTACTATTTATAACTAGAGATGTAATATGGGTTCGAATGGAACCCGCTTTCGAATCGAATCTGAGGGTTTCGAAGTCCCAACAAAACTTTCGTCACTCCCAGATTTCACTCAATAGATGGTTATTGAAATAGAAAACAGATGATTTTTGAAATAGAAAATTTTTGAAATTGAAAATTGAAACCGCGAAGTGTAAGTAATGACCGATTTCGGTAACCCTCGAATTTATAATATCGGTAACCCTTGAAAGTAGAGGTCAATTTTGATAACTCTCGAAAATAGAATGCGGAAGTTTGAAAACAGCCCGATCGTGAGGAAAGATTATTTTAAAATAAATTTTGGTTATATTTCCGGGTTCCCCAGACCATTCCCCAGGTCTCTGTGTCATTTACAGTCACTTTCAGGGGGGTTTTCTCCCACCATTTACTGTACAGCAGATTTGTGTCAATTGTACAGGCTCTTCCCCACTAGAGATGGACTAGAACTTGAACCCGAGTTCGAGCCAAACTATTCGAATTCAAACGAATTTGGACTTCTCGAACTATCCTGGACCCGGATTTTGGATATTTTCGCACTTTCAATAAATATCGAATGTTTGACCGTTCAAATGAGCGAGTAAAATGCCTATTATACCTATACGCGAGCATCGATTCCGTGAGTAAAGGGTCCATTAAAAGCTATATGCGAGCATCGAATCCGCAAGTAAAATGTCCATGGTATCTAGGCACGAACATCTACAAGTAAAGTGTCCATTAAAGCCTATACGCGAGCATCGAATCCGCGAGTAAAATGTATATGGTACCTAGGCGCGAACGAGCTTGAAAATCGCGCAAGTGAGAGTAAAATTAATTTTTCGAATGTCCTGGATATTTAAACATGTTCCCCAGACCATTTCCCAGGTCCCACAGCCATTTACATTAAGTTACCATTGATATTTTAATTGTATTTCATTAGAACTTTTCGAACTATTTGACTCCCATTGACTTTAATGGGTCCGTTTTCGAACTTTCCATATAGTTCGAAAGTTCGAAAACGGACTGAACTTTCGAAATTTCGGCCATCTCTATTCCCCACACTGTATGTTAATATGTGGGGAGACTCTTTGAATTGGACTTAAACTAGGGATTCTTTCTCTTGTGTACTAGGAGGGCACCGAGTACCTAGGGCTTTCTACCAATTTAGGGTGAGCCTATGTTATAGCACTGACTGTGCTTTTTATTAAGTTGAGGGATATTCAGATCCTTTACTTGTCCTTTTTTCTCCTTTGCAGTGGCAACATATGGTTTTGCTAGTTTTAAATTGTGTATGTGATTTTAACGTATATCTATTAAAAGTTATATTTTATATTTCATGATGTCTGACCTACATCCGTTTGGTATAATTTCTGGTTGCACAATGGGGGGATACTTACCTTTCCTCATTTCCTTGTAACTTATCCCCAGTGGTGTCCCTAGGGTTTTTGTCACCTGAAAAAACTTAATGCTGCCTATAGGCGGTTGCGGCATGCGTAGCGCGCCGACGCCGCGGCAAAGTAGATTTGTGTGGGGGTGCAGATTTGTGTGGGGTGTGTTCTCTATTGTTGTGACACATAAACATGTTGGTGCAAGTGGTACAACACATTAGAAATCCCTACCATACTTTATGTAAAATAAAATATGTTAGCCAAATTATTTGTAAGCCTGCCACCATGTCAAGCTACATTTTTCCTTAAATATCCATCTCTGGGTGTTAAGTGGGAGTGTGACACTGGGGGTTAAGTGGGAGTGTGACACTGGGGGATAAATGGGAATGTGACACTGGGGGATTAGTGGGTGGGTTACAGTGAGCTACTTTAACCACTACTTCTTGTCAGTTAGAAGCCAATAACACCTACTTTCTTCCCCACCAGCTCCATTAAAAGACTTGTCTCTCCCCAGTCCCTCTTACCCAAAAGGCCCCTTACCTTCTTCCATATTTTAGCTGAAACTCCCAGTCCACAGCTGTTCCGGTGCAAGGGACATGCATGGTAGGAGCAGTATCCTCTGGCTGCTGTCAGCAGTTGTGCACACAGGATGGGCCTCGAAGACAAGATGGGTCCCCTCACACACACTCTTTAACACACATACACACACTCACACACACACACACTTTTACACACACACTCTCACACACACACTCTCTCTCACACACACACACACACACACACACACAAACACACACATTCCCTCTCACACACGCACACTCTCTCTCACACACACACACACACACACTCTCTCACACACACACTCTCTCTCACACACACACACACACACTCTTTTACACACACTCACTCACTCACACTCTCTCATGCACACACACTCACACACACACACTTACACACACACACACTTACTATCTCACACACACACAAACACTTACTCTTACACACTCACACACACTCTCACACACAAACACACACACACACACACACACACACATTGCTGTGGGTGTATGTACAGGGGGATAGAGAGGGTGCTGTGGGTGTATGTACAGGGGGGATAGAGAGGGTGCTGTGGGTGTATGTACAAGGGGATAGAGAGGGTGCAGTTGGTGTATGTAAAGGGGATAGAGAGGGTGCTGTGGGTGTACGTACAGGGGGATAGAGAGGGTGCTGTGAGTATAGGTACAGGGGGATAGAGAGGGTGCTGTGGGTGAATGTAAAGGGGATAGAGAGGGTGCTGTGGGTGTATGTACAGGGGGATAGAGAGGGTGCTGTGGGTGTAATTACAGGGGGATAGAGAGGGTGCATGGGTTATGTAAAGGGGGTAGAGAGGTTTGTGGGTGTATGTACAGAGGGATAGAGGGTGCTGTAGATCTATTACAGTGGTAGAGAGGGTGCTGTGGGTGTATGTAAGGGTGATAAGAGGGTGCTGTGGGTGTATGTAAGGGGGGTAGAGAGGGTTCTGTGGTGTATGTACATAGGATAGAGAGGGTGCTGTAGTCTATGTACAGGGGGATGAGAGGGTGCTGTGGGTGTATGTACATGGGGATAGAGAGGGTGCTGTGGTGTACGTAAAAGGGGATAGAGAGGGTGCTGTGGGTGTACGTACAGGGGATAGAGAGGGTGCTGTGGGTGTATGTTACACAGGGGATAGAGAGTGTGCTTTGGGTGTTGTACAGGGGTAGAGAGCGTGCTGTGGGTGTACGTAAAGGGGATAGAGAGGGTGCTGTGGGTGTATGTAAAGGGGTCAGAGAGGGTGCTGTGTATGTATGCACAGGGGATAGAGAGGTGCAGTTGGTGTATGTAAAGGGGATAGAGAGTGTGCTGTGGGTGTATGTACAGGGGATAGAGAGGGTGCTGTGGGTGTATGTACAGGGGATAGAGAGGTGCTGTGGGTGTATGTACAGGGGGATAGAGAGGGTGCTGTGGGTGTATGTACAGGGGGTAGAGAGGGTGCTGTGGGTGTACGTAAAGGGGATAGAGAGGGTGCAGTGGGTGTATGACAGGGGGATAAGAGGGTGCTGTGGGTGTATGTACAGGGGATAGAGAGCGTGCTGTGGGTGTATGTACAGGGGATAGAGAGGGTGCTGTGGGTGTACGTACAGGGGATAGAGAGGATGCTGTGGGTGTACGTACAGGGGATAGAGAGGGGCAGTGGGTGTATGTACAGGGGATAGAGAGTGTGCTGTGGGTATGTAGGGATAGAGAGGTTGCTGTGGTGTACGTAAAGGGATAGAGAGGGTGCAGTGGGTGTATATACAGGGGGATGAGAGGGTGCAGTGGTGTGGTGTATGTACAGGGGGATAGAGAGTGTTGCTGTGGGTGTATTGTACAGGGGATCGAGAGGGTGCTTTGGGTGTACGTAAAGGGGATAGAGAGGGTGGCTGTGGGTGTACTTACAGGGGATAGAGAGGGTGCAGTGGTGTAATGTACGGGGGATAGAGAGGGTGCATGGTGGGTGTATGTACAGGGGGATAGAGAGGGTGCTGTGGTTGTATGTACAGGGGAATAGAGAGGTGCTGTGGGTGTATGTACAGGGGGATAGATGGTGCTGTGGGTGTATGTACAGGGGGATAGAGGGTGCTGTGGTGTATGTACAGGGGGATAGAGAGGGTGCTGTGGGTGTATGTACAGGATAGAGGGGTGCAGTTGGGTGTATGTAACAGGGGATAGAGAGGGTGCTGTGGGTGTATTTACAGGGGGATAGAGAGGGGTGCTGTGGGTGTATGTACAGGGGAATAGAGAGGGGGCTGTGGGTGTATGTACAGGGGATAGAGAGGGTGCTGTGGGTGTACTACAGGGGAATAGTAGGGATGAGGTGCTGTGGTAAGTGAGACATTGTTTCCTTAAATAATCCATCTCTGGGTGTTAAGTGGGGTGGACGCTGGGGGTTAAGTGGGGGTGTGACACTGGGGGATAATGGGAATGTGACACTGGGGGATTAGTGGGTGGGTTACAGTGAGCTACTTTTACCACTACTTCTTTCTAGTTAGAAGCCAATAACAACCTACTTTCTTCCCCACCAGCTCCATTAAAAGACTTTTCTCTCCCCAGTCCCTCTTACCCTAAAGGCCCCTTACCTTCTTCCATATTTTAGCTGAAACTCCAGTCCACAGCTGTTCGGTGCAAGGGACATGCATGGTAGGAGCAGTATCCTCTGGCTGCTGTCAGCAGTTGTGCACACAGGATGGGCCTCGAAACAAATGGGTCCCCTCACACACACTCTTTAACACACATACACTCTCACACACACACACACACACACCTTTCACACAACTCTCCACCACACACACTCTCTCTCTCACACACACACACACCCAACAACACACACATTCCCTCTCACACACACACACGCTCTCTCTCTCACACACACACACACTCACACTCTCTCTCACCAAACACACACACTCTCTATCCTCTCACACACACTCTTTTACACACACACTCTCTCACACACACTCACACACACACTCTTACTCTTACACACACACACACACACACACTTACTATCTCACACACACACACACCACACTCTTACTCTACACACAAACACACTCACACACACTCTCTCACACAACACACACACACACACACATTGCTGTGGGTGTATGTACAGGGATAGAGAGGTGCTGTGGGTGTATGTACAGGGGATGAACAGGGTGCTGGGGTGTAGTTACAGGGGATAGAGAGGGTGCTGTGGTGTATGTACAGGGGGATAGAGAGGGTGCTGTGGTGTGTAAAGGGGGTAGAGAGGGTTGTTGTGGTGTATGTACAGGGGATAGAGAGGGTGCTGTGGATATGACAGGGGGATAGAAGGTGCTGTGGGTGTATGTACAGGGGGATAGAGAGGGTGCTGGTGGGTGTATTACAGGGGGATAGAGAGGGTGCTGTGGGTGAATGTACAGGGGGATAGAGAGGGTGCAGTGGGTGTATGTAAAGGGGGTAGAGAGGGTGTTGTGGGTGATGTACAGAGGGATAGAGAGGGTGCTGTAGATCTATGTACAGGGGATAGAGAGGGTGCTGTGGGTGTATGTAAAGGGGGTAGAGAGGGTGCTGTGGGTGTATGTACAGAGGATAGAGAGGGTGCTGTAGATCTATGTACAGGGGGATAGAGAGGGTGCTGTGGGTGTATGTACAGGGGATAGAGAGGGTGCTGTGGGTGTACGTAAAAGGGATAGAGAGGGTGCTGTGGGTGTACTGTACAGGGGATAGAGAGGGTGCTTGGGTGTATGTACAGGGGGATAGAGAGTGTGCTGTGGGTGTATGTACAGGGGATAGAGAGCGTGCTGTGGGTGTACGTAAAGGGGATAGAGAGGGTGCTGTGGGTGTATGTAAAGGGGTCAGAGAGGGTGCTGTGTATGTATGCACAGGGGGATAGAGAGGATGCAGTTGGTGTATGTAAAGGGGATAGAGAGTGTGCTGTGGGTGTATGTACAGGGGGATAGAAGGTGCTGTGGGTGTATGTACAGGGGGATAGAGAGGTGCTGTGGGTGTATGTACGGGGGATAGAGAGGGTGCTGTTGGTGTATGTACAGGTGATAAGAGGTGCTGTGGTGTAAAAGGGATAGAGAGGGTGCAGTGGGTGTATGTACAGGGATAAGAGGGTGCTGTGGGTGTATGTACAGGGGATAGAGAGCGTGCTGTGGGTGTATGTACAGGGGATAGAGAGGGTGCTGTGGGTGTACGTACAGGGATAGAGAGGATGCTGTGGGTTATGTAAAGGGGATAGAGAGGGTGCAGTGGGTGTATGTACAGGGGGATAGAGAGGGTGCTGTGGGTGTATGTACAGGGGATAGAGAGCGTGCTGTGGTGTATGTACAGGGGATAGAGAGGGTGCTGTGGGTTTACGTACAGGGGATAGAGAGGATGCTGTGGTGTTTAAAGGGGAGAGAGGTTGCTGTGGTGTGTACGTAAAGGGGATAGAGAGGGTGCTGTGGGTGTATGTACAGGGGGATAGAGAGGGTGCGTGGTGTATGTACAGGGGAATAGAGAGGGGCTGTGGGTGTACGTAAAGGGGATAGAGGGTGCTGTGGGTGTACGTAAAGGGGATAGAGAGGGTGCAGTGGGTGTATGTACAGGGAGATAGAGAGGGTGCTGTGGGTGTATGTACAGGGGATAGAGAGGGTGCTGTGAGTGTATGTACAGGGGGATAGAGAGGGTGCTGGGGTGTATGTACAGGGGGATAGAGAGGGTGCTGTGGTGTATGTACAGGGGGATAGAGAGGGTGCTGTGTGTGTATGTACAGGGGGATAGAGAGGGTGCTGTGGGTTTATGTACAGATAGAGAGGGTGCTGTGGGTGTAGTGTACAGGGGGATCGAGAGGGTGCTGTGGGTGTATGTACAGGGGATAGAGAGGTGCTGTGGGTGAATGTACAGGGGATAGAGAGGTGTAATATGCATGCAAACAAGAAGGGCCCTGCACCTACGTAAAACACACAGCCACTGACACACTCACACAGCCACTGACATACCCAGCCACTGACACACACACAGCCACTGACACACACACACAGCCATGACACCCACACACACACACACCACACAGAGCCACTGACACACACACAGCCAATGACACACACACACAGCAACTAACAGAGACAACCACTATCTCTCCACCCCCATTCACCCCCTCTTGCTTCCAAGAACTGCTGCGGCTGATATGCCCGTAAGTAAGTTAAGTAACAGACTGTCTCTGGTAAGCCTCCATCTACTGGCACCCGTGACTCACATCTAGTCCTAACTTCTGTTCAGAAGCAGGTAGTGTGCTACCAGACTGGAAAGGTAGAACCCTCATCATGGCCCCAGCAGATTTTTTGATGAGCGGGATTTTACTTATGCTACGTACAGGGCGTGCTGCGTACAAAACCCACACCAATCAGCTGCAGCCTGCCAGGGAATTAATCTTCATCACTGCTGCCACTACTTCCTCACATTGGATAAATGCGATGTGCGGCGCAGCGCCACCATTCAAGGGAAATAAAATCTCTTCACAGGCTGCCCGCCTTTCAAACCTTTTCCAGAGGTGCGCCATGAGCAATTTTTCTTATTGCTTCATGGCAGGAGCAGCACTGCTTAAGTTAATGATATGAAGGAAATTGAGAAACTGGGTAATATCTGGGAGAATCTATCTTACCTGTATAGCAGAAACATCTGTAATAAACCAATAAATACAATATAAGATACAGTATAGAAAAAGTGGATACAATGATATATTATTATATCCTGGCTCTCTATTAAGATCTCAACCCTTTATTGCATAATTGGTCATTCTATTCTACACACAGCTCATGTAATACAACTAACAACACACAACGGGCATTCACTAAAGAACAGCTATGCAAATATGTTATATATGTTATAATAATCTGTATTTTAATGGGCATCTCCCCCCTCAATATTAATTTTTTATATATTGCAGGGCATCAAAAATCGAAAGTAGACAATTTTCAAAAATAGAAACTCGAATTTTCGAACTTTCCGAAAATTAAGCGAACGAAACGCAACAGTTTCGAACATCTCTAGTAATTATATATAAAAGATTTTATGCTACATGAAGGGCACCAGGGAGGGATCAGGAGGTAGGGAGGAAGGGGGGAAAGGGCTCCTCTGCGCCATAACCACTGTCCTTTCAGAGGACAAGGAGGAGCAGAGACCTTTGGACAGAAGAAAGCTACCACTCCTCTGTTTCCTAAAATTTGGACAAGCACTACAGGGGAACCATAAGGAGCAGAGATGTAAGGTAAGTATTTTTTTTTTTTTTTTTTTGGGGGGGTGGACATGCCCTTTAAATAATTGATTCAATAACCTAACAACAATAAGTTATACTGGTGAAATATATTTCACATCCTATATGAGCATCCCTTTTGCACTCTGAGACATACCAGTGTGTCCGTATTAACCCTGGACTAAACAACCACATTTTCCCATCTTCCTCCCAAACTGATTTGTTCAATATTTTGTATAAATGAAATGTACCTGTAGGGACGAAACTTGCCACATTAAATCATCCACCTATATGGAAGGAAAAATTTCCAATGAAAATGTTGATGTGTAAATGGAAATAGCTCCAGTGCGCTACAGCAGCACAATAGGGAAACATGTGGATTAGAAATGAAGCAGACTTTCCGGATCTGCAGCAAATCCAGACTTTTTGGATAATTCTTTATTGAGGAAATATTCTCAAACATGTTTTAAAAAATTCTAGAAATTTTAAATGTACAAAATCAAAAGTTTTTTGAAATTTCTAAAAAATACAATGCAGAAAGCCATAACAGAAGGTGCATGAAGTTTCCAGTATCAGAGGTTTTTTTTTTATTTTATTTTATTTTGGCCATTGATACGTGTTCCCCAGAAAATTTTCAAGGTCCCTGAACCATTAATAGTAAGTTACCATTGCTATTCATAACTTCATGTTAAGCAGAATTTCAGATTTCTTTGCTTCCATTGACTTCAATGGGTCCGCTTGTGGATTTTAGAATTTTAGGACATTTTCAAAAATCATTTAATCTGCAAACGAAATGGATTTCTGAAGTCCTTTCTTAACGTTATTTAATAAATCTTCCTGTCCAAACTCTTATGAAACCAGTCCCACTATTCCATACATAAGTACGGAGCTTAGATGGAACACTGGTGATAGGATATGTTAATCATTTGTAAGGGAATGAAGAAACGTGGTAATATCTGGGTGAATGTATTTTACCTGTATAGCAGAAACAGCTGTAACAAAAGCAATAAATACAATAGTAAGATACAGTATAGAAAGGTGGATACAGTGATATAATATTATATCCTGGCTCTATATTCAGATCTCAACCCATTTATTCCATAATTGGTCATTCTATTCTACACACAGCTCATGTAATACAACTAACAAACAACATGGCATTCACTACAGAACAGCTATGGAAATATGAAACTATCAGATGGATCGACTCTGTTTAGATGATATTTTACATAGTGCTAAGGAAGAAAGACTTTTCCTAATTTCTTTGATTTAATATCTTAATAATGTCTGTTATGGTTCTTCCGGAAAGGCTCCTATGAGACCTGCCCCTGGATGCGGAGTCTAAGTGCATGCTGGTCTTCCCCAGAGCCTTTGATGGTGAGGATGTTGTGCGGCAAGGCAGACACCAGGCCGTGGCTCCAGAGGAGACCCCACAAGAACCAATCCCACAATGAGGAGAAGGCAGCAGGACAGTTGGGTTAAACAAAACTGGCAGGTAGAGGTTAGACAGCAGGTACAGAGGGGAGAATGTGCTGGTAGCAGGAACAAACTGATGCATAAGGAGGCCTAAGGGAAAACTGGAAGCCAGAGCGAACTGGTGATATGGAGACCAAGGAGTTGAACTGGAAGCAGGAGCAAACTGGTGATAAGGGGACCAAAGAGTTGAACTGGAAGTCAGAGCAAACTGGTGGTATGGAGACCAAGGAGTTGAACTGGAAGCAGGAGCAAACTGGTGGTATGGAGACCAAGGAGTTGAACTGGAAGCAGGAGCAAACTGGTGATAAGGAGGCCAAGGAGAAGAACTGGAGCACAGCTAGAAACAGTAGACAAAGTCTTTAAGAATGGAGCTTGAGAACAGCTCACGAACACTGAACTGGCAGCAAGAACCAGAGAGAAAGCTTTAAATATAGGCATTCACGTCACTAGTCTGCGACAACGTGCCCGCATATGCACAAAGGGATGCGCACATGCAGAGAGACGTCGGGACCTGCCTCCCATCCCAGAAGAAGGATGGGATCCACAGCGCCCCTGCAGCAACACAGGCGTGCACGCACACGGAGCCCCAATCATTTTGCGATGTGCGTGCCCGCATGTGAATGCTGGCGCGCACAAACACAGAAGACCTCTGGAACAGGTAGGCTCCAAGGCATAACATTGCCCCCCTCACGTGCAAACTCCGGGTGCCCTCAGACGTGGGTTTTTCAGATATTCAGAGTGGTAAACCTTTATTAAGGACCCAGTGGCGGCAGGGGGGCCAGGCAGTAGTAGGGCCCACCACAAGCCCAAGATGCCTCCCACGATAAGCTGTTTTACACAGCTGATAGCGCGTATGAATGAAACATACACTCTATTAACTGTTTAAAAGACCGAACCTGAACTTCCAGAACTGAAACGGAAGTTCCGGTCCGGTCTTTTAAACAGCTGATCATGCGTATGTTTTATTCATACGTGTGATCAGTTTAAAATGGCTAATCGCCAGAAGCATCTTGGAGGGGAGGAGGGGGTGGGGGGCCCAGTAGTTCTCTTCAGGACCTTCCACTTAACCAGATATCTCAACTTTTCTGCAGAGACCTTGGCATTCAAAATGGTCTTGACTTCGAATTCTTTAGCGTTTTCAACCAGAACGGGAGGGGGAGGTGATGGTTCTTAATAGAAATAGGTCCAATAAAGCAAGAACCCAGCTTGGCTGATGGAAATCTAAGTTTCATATTTCGAGTAGACCAAACAAACAAATTCACCAAACTCACCAAAACTAAAGTTCGAAGAATCCTTTCTTGATTTATTAGCTGATCTATGAGCTTGTTCCTGAGCCTGAGAGATGAGAGACTTCAATTCGACGGGCTTTAGTTTCAATAGTTCAACTCGAGTTTGGAGATTCAAAATAATAGTTTTAGATGGAATGTCAATAAGAAAAGTTGGGTTATAACCATAGTTTGCATAGAAAGGAGAACACTTAATAGACGAATGAATCACATTATTGTAAGCAAACTCAGCAAGAGGTAAGAGAGAAGCCCAATCTTCCTGTGAACACTGGAGATATTGCTCATGAGTTTGGTTAGTCCTTTCTGTCTGTCCATTGGACTGGGAATGGTAACCGAATGAAAAAGAGTTATGGATGTGCGCTAATTTACCTAGTTCCTTCCAGAATTTCAAGGTGAATTGTACCCTTCTATCTGATACAATATCATCTGGAACTATAGAAAGGGATAGAACTTCTTTCAAACTCACACTTCTCCAACATAGTATACAATCCATGGGTTCAAAGACGAGATAAAACTTTCTTGACTTACCTACGATGTTCTTCTAAGTTAGAAGAGAAGATCAACACATCGTCTAGATATACCGCCAGGAAGTCGTTCATAAAATTACGGAAAATTGCATTCACAAAATGTTGGAAAGTTGCAGGAACGTTACATAAACTAAACGGAGTATTCAAAGTGTCCATACTGGTAGCGAAAGGCTGTCTTCCACTCATCCCCTTCTGTTATTCTAATTTAAATTATAGGCCCCTCGAAGATCCAGTTTAGTAAAAATCCTGGCAGTCCTCAGCCATTGGAACAATTCTGGGAAAAGGGGAAGAGGATACCTATTTTTAACCATGACATTATTGAGGGCTCAACAAAATATATACCAGCTCCAGCTGGGGACATAGAATGATGAATAAAACCCTTTTGTAGATTTTCTTCTATGTATTCGATAAGAACCTTTTGTTCTGGTTCGGATAAAGGGTAAATTCGACCAAAAGGGATCTGTTCCAAGTAACACATCATCAGGACAATCATAAATGTGAAGTGGAGGCAAAACATTTGCAGCCTTTTTGTCAAAAACATTGGCAAAATCATGATAAAAAGATGGTAGGTTGACTTCAGTTGAATAAAACAAAACTGGCAGGTAGAGGTTAGACAGCAGGTACAGAGCAGGAGCGAACTGGTGGTATGGAGACCAAGGAGTTGAACTGGAAGCAGGAGCAAATTGGTGATAAGGAGACCAAGGAGTAGAACTGGAGCACAGCTAGAAACAGTAGACAAAGTCTTTAAGAATGGAGCTTGAGAACAGTGCACGGACACTGAGCTGGCAGCAAGAACCAGTCAGAGAAGAGGCTCTAAATATGGGCATTCACGTCACTAGTGCGGGACTTGTGCCCACGCACATGCGCGAGCGAGAGATGTTGGAACCTGCCTCCCGTTCCAGAAGAAGGACGGGATCCACAGAGGCGTGCGCTCACATGGATCATTATGTGCACGTGCGCGTGCCCGCAACAAAAAATATTTATTCAAGGATAATATTCAGTTTCCCAAAACCTTTGGCACAATACATCAATATTGGTAATTACAATCAATGTACTTTTAATATACTACAATGACTTTTTAAAAATGTTATAATAACCTGTATTTAAATAATATTGCTGCTAGCTTAATGGGGCCAGGAGTGGGGTAAATTTTAGTTTGGGGGGTGGACATGCCCTTTGAATAATATTGCTTCTAATAACCTAACAAGGATATGTTATACTGGTGAAAATATTTACACATCCAAAATAAGAGGAATCTCTCTCTGAAGACATAGCAGTGTGTCCCTGTAAGACATACCAGTGTGTCTTCCAAACTGATTCTGTTCAACAATATTTTATATAAAATGAAATATACCTGTAGGAACGGCACTTGCCACATTAGTAACAACACCCTATATAAGAAGGAAAAAGATCCAATAAAAATGTTGATGTGTTAATGGAAATAAGCTCCAGTGCACTAGGACAGCACAATAGGAAAACATGTGTGGATAAAAATGTAGTGAATTTTCCAGATCTGCAGAAATTCTAGACTTTGCAGATTTCTAAGTTTTTGGATATTTCTAAACTGCAGAAATATTTTCAATCCGGTTTAAAATTTCTAGAGATTTTGAATGTACAAAATCAAAAGTTTTTTGACATTTCTAGAAAATACAATGCAGAAGGTGCATGAAGTTTCCAGAACGGGAGGTTTTTTTTTTTTTACATTTTGGGCATTGACTTGTATGTCTTCCCCAGACCATTTCCAAAGTCCCCGAGCCATTAACAGTAAGTTATTATTGCTATTTATAACTTCATGTTACCAATAAATTAAATAGGATAGAAAGAGAATAAAGGCTTTGAAACTCCACTTTCAGCGAAATACAAATAAGGAACAAAGAATTTACCATTAGCTTTTAGGAAAGCTATATCTTTAAAAAGACTTTTACAATTGTAGAATGCTTTAAAAGTATTTTTAAAGATATAGCTTTCCTAAAAGCTTCCTTAAAAACATGGTAAATTCTCAGAAGTCTTTCAGGGAGATTCAATAAAAGTTCCTTATCGTTAAAAATGGTGCTAATTTTTCCCCAACCAATCAGATCTTATTTAACATTTGAAAGCTACAGTAACATCTGATTGGTTGGGGCAAAATTAGCACCTTTTTTAACGATAAACAGGGAGATTCACCCGGAACCTCAAATGCTCTGGGCAAATCTCCCGAACGAGATTTACCAGAGTCTGCACGGCTCTGGGTGAATCTCACCCACATGTAAGTATTTACCCCCAGCTATAGCTGGCGGTAAATACGTACGTGCTAAGACCAGATAGTAAATCAGTTAGCACGGTGTTAAGGACAGAAAGGAGCGTTGTGTGGCTGCAGCGCTCCTCAGTGAATTGCCCCAAAGAACTTTTATTGAATCCTCCTATTTGTTCCTTAACTTTATGTTAGGCAGCGGATTTTCAAATTTTCGGAAATTTTCAAAAACCTGTTAATCTGCAAGTAAAATTATTCTTCCTGTCCAAATGCTTTTGAAACCAGTCCCACTATTCCATACATAAATAGAAGGAAATGGAGAAATATCTGAGTGAATGTATTTTACCTGTATAGCAGAAACAGCTGCAACAAAAGCAATAAATACCATAGTAAGATACAGTATAGAAAGGTGGATACAATGATACAATATTATATCCTGGCTCTATATTCAGATCTCAACCCATTTATTCCATAATTGGTCATTCTATTCTACACACAGCTCAAGTAATACAACTAAAAAACACACTACATGGCATTCACTAAAGAACAGCTATGGAAATACGAAACTATTAGATGGATTGATTCTGTTTAGATGATAAAATGATATATCCTTTCTCTCAAACTGATTCTGTTCAACAATATTTTATATAAAATCAAATGTACCTGTAGGGACGGCATTTGCCACATTAGTAACAACACCCTATATGGGAATAAAAAATGTAAAATGAAAATGTTGACATGTTAATGGAAAAAGCTCCAATGCACTAGGGCAGCACAATAAGAAAACATGTGCAGATGAGAAATGGAGCGAATTTTCCAGATCTGCAGAAATTCCAGACTTCCAGATTTCTAAGGTTTTGGATATTTTTTAACTGCAGAAATATTTTCAAACATGTTTAAAATTTCTAGAAATTTTGAATGTACAAAATCTAGAAAATACAATGCAGCAAAGTGAATGGTACCCTCTTAAACTCAGTTCATATAGCCAATGGCACATGCCAAGGCTGCCCCTTATCACCCATCCTTTATATTCTCACCATGGAACATCTAGCAGTAGCACTCAGAAATAACCCCAATATCTCAGGAATAACCATTGGTCACAGAACACACAAAATATCCCTATATGACGATGACCGGTTTATGTACATAATCCTCATATCTTGCTTCCTAATATTCTACAGGAAATCATCACGTATGGAAAACTCAGTAATTTTAAAATAAATATCCAAAAATCTGAATGTTTCAACATTACCCTACCAGAACCCATAACAACCATACTCAAATCCAACTTCCCCTTTAAATGGAAACCCACATCTCTCACTTACCTTTGTAAAGGACTGACACGTTATCCTTCAGAACTATATACAACCAACTATATACCAATTCTTCAGAAACTGTCCTCCGACCTGGAGACATGCTATCAAGGCAATCATTCATGGTTTGGCAAAGCTTACATTATCCACATGGATGCACTTCTTATATTTGTTTCAAACAATACCCATCACTATAACAAAAACCTTCTTTGGAACAATCCGGAAAAAAATCCTCCAATTCTTATAGGGCAAAGGCCCACATAGACTCAAATACTCCACACTGACCCAAAGTAAAGATAACAGAGGTATCAACCTACCAGACTTTGAAAAATACCACCAAGCAACAATGCTATCTCAAATAATTGACTGGCAATTAAATGAACAAAACAAGGCATGGGTGGAATTGGCAGCCATATTATTCCCCTCAAATCTACAAGCAACCCCCTGGCTCCCAACATGGGACAGACCAAAACCATCGAGTAATAACTATTTTGTATTGAATTTTAAATCCTGGGGAGATGCCCTGAAACATTTACACATCACTACAATCCCAGGACTGATGACCCATATCAAACAATCCGGCCTTTCCACCGGGACTTTACAAAACTTTCCTACACTGGAATATCAACAACAACCCAAAATTACACCAAATAATAACATCAACAGGCCTAAATCCAATGCCAGAAATTATTGGCGACATCAAAAAAGAAGCCTATTTTCCATTTCAATATACCCAACTCTTACATTTCCTCAACAACCTCTCTAAGAAAAAAACAATCAGAAGACTAATACATCTCCTTTGAAACCTTCTGTTTACCCTCCACGCCTCCTCAACATTCTATATCCAAGATCTACAAACTCTTACAGTCTAAAGCCTCACCAACATTACCTTCTTATGCTTTAAAATGGCAACAGGAACTTCAAACAACTTTTACATCAAACGAATGGTTACAAAGCTTCATACTTATCCATAAAATGTCCATTGCAAACTATTCCCAGGAGAAAAACTATAAAATACTCTCAAGATGGTACAGATGTCCTTCAATATTACATAAAATCTCCCCTCAAATTTCAGACTCTTGCTGGAGATGCTACCAAGATATTGGCACTCACACTCTCTGGTTTTCCCTCACCCTAATACAGACATACTGGTCAAACATCATATCTACCTACAATAAAATATCAATGAACAACATTGCATGCACTCTTCTGATTGTACTATTTACCATTTTACCTATTCCAATGCAACATACCCAAAAGACCTACTTTGCTTCTTCCTTATTGCAGGACAAACAACCATTCCAAGATAAAGACAAAAATCTACAACCACCCCAAATTCAGCACGGATACAAGAACTCAACCATCTAATGAGGATGGAAGAACTGATGGCAACATTCCACAATCGAGAAAAACAATTCTCACAAATATGGTCCCCATGGATACGCTTTAAAGACACCCCCCAATACAAACAGCTATTAATCTTGTATCAAACTGCTCTTATCTGCTCCAAGGCTATACTATATAATGAGTTCTTCAATAGAGATGTCCGAACTTCGAAAAATCCGGTCCGCTCGAGGATCCGCGAATTTCCTCGTATATTTAATAAATCGTGAAAGTAGCCTCGTATATTCAGTAAACCATGAAAGTAGCCTTGTATATTCAAAAATCATGAAAGTAGCCTTGTATATTCAATAAACCATGAAAGTAGCCTTGTATTGAAAGTAGCCTTGTATATTCAATAAACCATGAAAGTAGCCTTGTATGTTCAGTAACCCTTGAAAGTAGCCTTGTATATTCAGTAAACCATGAAAGTAGCCTTGTATATTCAATAAATCATGAAAGTAGCCTTGTATATTCAATAAACCATGAAAGTAGCTTTGTATATTCAATAAACAGTACGCTACTATAGAGAAGTATTGTGTAGGTATATAGAGATACTGTATAACTGTGTATAGAATATTAGGTGTGAATAACCAATTTCCTTACAGGTTGTTAGAAGTAGGGGAGCGGATATCCCCAAATAGGTAACAGGTCATTCCGCTGTTTAATCGGGATGTGGTGGCAGTGAGTATATTGATATTTAGTAATATTAATTGTGTAATATATAGTTTGTTCACCAAACCCACCGGGTCTGATCTGTTCCGTCCGCCTGTCGGTTGCTTGGAGTGTGTTTTCCGGTAACGGATAGGTGGTGGGGCGTTTTGGGACCGGGGGGTTTGTGACAGTAGGAACCTTTAAGAGAAAAGGGCAGTGATCTGCTATATGTAAATACTCAATAACATTTTCCTACAATGTTTAAAGGAGAGGTTAAAAATTATGTGTGTTAAATCGCTGTACCTCTATTTTCTGCTTGTGGAGGTTCTCATTCACCAAGGTCATGGTATATCTTTTGTATTCAGTTAGATCAACTGGATAGTCATCCGACTGGCTTTCTCAATTCAATAGCTAAACTTTAAGTCCAAATGATCTAACTAAATACAACAGATATACCTCTATTTTACTGTTGCTCTTCCACTCCTGTACTCTCATAAAGCTGGTCTGCCTAGGCTTTGATACCCCTGTTGACCTATTAGCTCAGTCGCACATTGCCATGCATGTAATCATCAAAACATGTACACATGAGCAGTCACTTGCATTGTAAATTTAGCTATTTGATGCATTGCATGAACTTTCCAGTGCAAAAGCTAATGTATAAAACTGGAAAAAAATATTTGAATGTATTTAAAGGCAGTCTCTTACCATTATGCAGAGCTTGAGTTCTTGCACTTCCATTTTCACTTGGCTGAAGCTTCACTGCTCTTAAGAGTAGACTTGTCTGGAACACAGAACTGGCATAAATTATAGAATAGAGAAAGCATAATAAGAGGTAGGAATACTGTCTCCTACCTCCCATATTAAAAAGTATAGTTGTTCTTTAATGTCATTAACAGCATTAAAAGGGCAAAATCTATTAAAATGAACAGGACAAATTTTCCTCATAGGATGGAATAAAATAATTTTAAACAAAAAAAAATGGTAAACTCTTAATTTATAAGAATATAAATTGCAGACATTTGATTTATTTATCACAAATGTGCAAACAATGTAATCCTGTTTCCAACTGAATACTTCCTATTTTGACAATGTTAATTCTACTTTTTTAAATAAATGCTTACATATTAAAAGAAACTTATTTTGCAATTGGGTCTTGTTGGAATACTGTTGGAATACAGTTTAATACTCACACAACTCCTTATGTTTACAAAGAACCCTGAAGGTTTGTTTTTTTTGTTTATGTCTCTTGGTTTAGAATTGTTATATCCATGGAACATGCATTTTTGTAACACTTTTTACCAACAGTAAAGTAAGTTGCCTCTTTCATCCTCTAGATGGTGATAATATCCTGTTAATACAAAGACAAATGTTTTGGAATTACTAAATACTCCCCCCCCCCCTTTAGCTGAATGTTATGAAGTAAAACCACAACCAGTTCACCAAGGGCAAGCCCAGAATTTCCAAACGGGGGTGATTCCTATAGGGTTTTCATCACTAGAGCAATCAGCCTGCCACTGAAATGTTAGCCATGCCTATATTCACTTTTAAGTCCCACCTTACAGTATGTCTTCTGTATATTGCCCTTGCCTTTTCCTTGCCTACCCTCTGCATATGCTCACTTTCTGTAGCTGTGAGGCAGCATCCCATGATAAAGGAGATCACCTCTAACTGCCTTATATTACAGAGGTTGTTTTTTTTATTTATTTTTTTAGCTCCTGTAGACCATGGGACATAGTAACATAGTAATTGAGGTTGAATAAAGACATCAAGTCCATCAAGTCCAACCTATTCACCCTCTTTTTAAATTTTTTTTTTATTTATTTTTTTATTAACCCTACCTAACAGTTGATCCAGAGAAAGGCAAAAAAACCCAGTAAAAGTGGAAAAAAATTCCTTCCTGACTCCAAACGGTAATCGGAAAGTATCCCTGGATCAACCAGATGTATTAATACCAGTAATTCTCAATTTTTTTTAAAATTTTTTTTTACATTTTTTTTTAATTCTCAATTTTTTAGTTTTAGAAACATATCCAGGCCTTTTTTAAGCTATTTAATAAACTTGCCATTACCATTTCTGCTGGAAGACAGTTCCACAGTTTCACTGTTCTCACTGTAAAGAAACCTTTCCTAACCTGAAGATGAATCTTCTTTTCTTCCAACCTTAAAGGATGTCCACGAGTCCTCTGATATGTCCTATTAGTGAACAATGCACCAGATATTGTATGGCCCATTACCGGTAATATATTTGTATAAAGTTATCATGTCCCCACGCAAATGTCGCTTCTCCAATGTAAACAGACCTCACTTGTCTAATCTGCCTGCATATTCAAGCCCCTCCATACCCCTTATTAATTTAGTTGCCCTTCTCTGAACTGCTTCCATTTCCAAGATGTCCCTTTTGTATATGGGATTCCAAAACTGCACTGCATATCCCAATTGGTGCCTTGTAAATAGGGAGAATAATATCTTTCTCTCTTGAATCTATTCCCCTCTTTATACAAGACAATATCTTGCTAGCTTTAGCCGTTGCTACCTGGCATTGTTTGCTACAGCTAATTCTGTTATCTACCAGAACCCCCAAATCTTTTTCCATTACAGATGCACTTAACACAGAGTTATTGATGGTGTAGGTGGCACAGGGATCATTAAATCCCAAATTTAATCACCTTACATTTATCAACATCAGGGGTAGGTTTTTTGGCACCTGAAAGAACTTTTGAATGCCGCCTATAGGCGAGGTGCGTCGCGCATAGTGCGCCGCCACCGTGGCAAAGTGGGCGTGACTTTGTGTGGGGGCATGGCTTTGTGTGGGGGGGTGTTCTCTAATGTTATGACACATAAACATGTTGGTGCAAGTGGTACAACACATTAGAAATCCCTACCATACTTTATGTAGAATAAAATATGTTAGCCAAATCATTTGTAATCCTGTCACCACCTCAAGCTACATTCTTCCTTAAATATCCAATGTGTCTGGGTGGTGCAAACATTACTATTGATAAGGACAGAAGGTGTGTCAGAACCTTAACTGTAACGTTTCAGCCATGCTCCAGGCTGGCTTCCTGGTCATGGTTCTATTTAATTTTAATTAATCTGCTACTTTACAGTGTCAGACACCCCCAACATAGGTAAGAGTGATACATTACCAGAGTAACCAGTAGGGAATGCTGCTTTATTGATGGTAATGGGTGTTCCTAGGTTGTTGTTTTTTTTTTTTCCTTTTTGCACCTGAAATAACTTTTGAGTGCTGCCTGTAAGTAGGTGTGAGCTCAGAGTACATTTGCTAAGTTTGTATTGTAGTTTGGGAATATGATACTGGGGGATAAGTGGGAATGTGACCCTGGGGGATAAGTGGGAATGTGTTGTTTTTTGAATATACAAGCTACTTTCATGGTTTATTGAATATACAGGCTACTTCTAGGTTTATATTGAATATACAAGGCTACTTTCACGGTTTATTGAATATACAAGGCTACTTTCATGGTTTATTGAATATACAAAGCTACTTTCATGGTTTATTGAATATACAAAGCTACTTTCATGGTTTATTGAATATACAAAGCTACTTTCATGGTTTATTGAATAATACAAAGCTACTTTCATGGTTTATTGAATATACAAATCTACTTTCATGGTTATTGAATATACAAAGCTACTTTCATGGTTTATTGAATATACAAAGCTACTTTCATGGTTTATTGAATATACAAGGCTACTTTCATGATTTATTGAATATACAGGCTCTTTCATGGTTTACTGAATAACAAGGCTACTTTTCAAGGGTTACTGAACATACAAGGCTACTTTCATGGTTTATATTGAATATACAAGGCTACTTTCATGATTTTTGAATTACAGCTACTTTCATGTTTACTGAATATACGAGGCTACTTTCACGATTTATTAAATATACGAGGCTACTTCTTCCAGGGTTACCAAATAACAAGGCTACTTTCACGGTTTATTGAATATACAGGCTACTTTTGAGTGTTACTGAATATACAAGGCTACTTTCACAGTTTATTGAATATACAAGGCTACTTTGAGGGTTACTGAATATACAAGGCTACTTTCACTCACGGTTTATTGAATATACAAGCTACTTTTGAGGGTTACTGAATATCAAGGCTACTTTAGAGGGTTACTGAATATACAAGGCTACTTTAGAGGTTACTGAATATACAAGGCTACTTTAGAGGTTACTGAATATACAAGGCTACTTTCAAGGGTTTCTGTATATACAAGGCTACTTTCATGGTTTTGAATATACAAGGCTACTTTCATGGTTTATTGAAATACAAGGCTACTTTCATGGTTTATTGAATATACAAGGCTACTTTCGGGGTTACCGAATTATACAAGGCTACTTTCAAGGGGTTACTGAACATACAAGACTACTTTTGAGAGTTCTGAATATACGAGGCTACTTTCACGATTTATTAAATATACGAGGCTACTTTCCAGGGTTCCCAATAAACAGGCTACTTTCACGGTTTATTGAATATACAAGGCTACTTTTGAGTGTTCGAATATACAAGGCTACTTTCACAGTTTTAATTGAATATACAAGGCTACTTTTGAGGGTTACTGAATATACAAGGCTACTTTAGAGGTTACTAATATACAAGGCTATTTGAGGTTCTGAATAACAAGGCTACTTTCATCTCAGTTTATTGAATATACAGGCTACTTTCATGGTTTATTGAATATACAAGCTACTTTCATGTTTATGAATATACAAAGCTACTTTCATGGTTTATTGAATATAAACTACTTTCTGGTTTATTGAATATACAGAGCTACTTTCATGTTTTTGATACAAGGCACTTCAGATTTATGATATACAAGGCTATTCATGGTTTACTGAATATACAAGGCTACTTTCAGGTTACTGAACATACAAGGCTACTTTCATGGTTTATTGAATATACAAGGCTACTTTCATGATTTTTGATATACAAGGCTACTTCATGGTTTACTGAATATACGAGGCTACTTTCACGATTTATTAAATATACGAGGCTACTTTCCAGGGTTACCAAATAAACAGGCTCTTTCACGGTTTATTGAATATACAAGGCTACTTTGAGTGTTACAATATCAAGGCTACTTTCATCACAGTTTATTGAATATACAGGCTACTTTTGAGGGTTACTGAATATACCAAGGCTACTTTCACGGTTTTATGAAATATCAAGGCTACTTTGAGGGTTACTGAATATACAAGGCTACTTTAGAGGGTTACTGAATATACAAGGCTACTTTAGGGTTACTGAATATACAAGGCTACTTTAGAGGGTTACTGAATTACAGGCTACTTTCAAGGGTTTTCTGTATATACAAGGTACTTTCTGGTTTATTGAATATACAAAGGCTACTTTCATGGTTTATTGAATATACAAGGCTACTTTCATGTTTTATTGAATATACAAGGCTACTTTCGAGGGTTACCGAATTATACAAGGCTACTTTCAAGGGTTACTGAACATACAAGACTACTTTTGAGAGTTACTGAATATACGAGGCACTTTCCACGATTTATTAAATATACGAGGCTACTTTCCAGGGTTACCAAATAAACAAGGCTACTTTTCACGGTTTATTGAATATACAAAGGCTACTTTTGAGTGTTACTGAATATACAAGGCTACTTTCACAGTTTTATTGAATATACAAGGCTACTTTTGAGGGTTTGAAAGTAGCCTTGTATATTCAATAAACCATGAAAGTAGCCTTGTATATTCCATAAACCTCGAAAGTAGCCTCAGGTTACCAAAAATACCGAAAGTTTTGAACGATTTCAACAGAACTCTAGAACCAGAACTTCTACAGTAAGTTGTAACCATGTTCTATTTAGAAACAGGTTGTTTTTTTATTTGAAATAAATATGTATGTTCATTTTTTAAATGACTTTTACTAATTAATGGTAGAGATTAAAGATATTTGAAAAAAGTGAGTTCTGACTTAAAGGGTAGGTCCACCCCCCACTAAAATTTGCCCGACTGTGTAGTGTACAAAAATCCCTACCTTTCTCTTTTTCTCCTTATGGCTCCTTAAGGAGCCTTTCTGTGTTTAAACCATATCTGGCTCTTCCTGCTCCTCTTAGAGGAGTATGGCCTGCCCAGTAGAGCTCTCCCCCCACCCAACAACCCCCTTCCTTTGGATGCCTTTTACCAAAGCCTCGCTTATATGGTTAAGTTTAGGGCATTCCCCCAACCTGCATACTATGTTTAAAATGCAAAAATCATCCCCAAAATGTATTAACCCACCCTTCGTGCCAACCTCTGCCATTCTTCCACACAAAGTTTCAGCCAATCACATATGCATCTCGTTTTTGGCCCTTGTGCTGTTTCGTGCAGAAGAACAGCATTTAAGGCCATGACCGAGGGAACAAATGCTGGTCAGTATCTTTTGGGGCCAATTTTTGTATTTTTAAACCTAGTGAGGTCTAGGTTATGAGGGGCTCCCCACATAATATCAACATTGATTTGGGGGTGGGGGGTGGAGATACCCTTTAAAAACTGATTTTCAAATATTCAAAAAAAAATTGAAAAACAGGCCCACAGAAGTCAACAAGAGTAAAAAAAAAATACAAAAGTTCTGATTAAATTTAAGATATAAACAGCAATAATATGTAAGTAAAAATAGTTTAGGGACCTGAGAAAACAGCCTGGGAAACATATAACCAAACCTTTCTTGAAATCATCCTATATATTTGATCATTTCTGTATATTCAATTTTGAAAATTGGATAATTCTAGAAAATTCGATTTAGAATTTTTAATAAATATACAAATGGATAAAAAATGTAAAAAATACGGGTAATCTTAATGGTATATAGAAGGGTGCCAAACACTTAAATAGCAATTGTCAGTATGAAAGTGTGTAATTTGTAAAGTACTTAGCTGGTTATAGATTATTTTATACGACTGTGTGGTCCTTCACTTTCTCCTCTGGTATTAGGTGAGTCAGTTACCCATGGCCGTCAAGGCTCGCAGTCCGGCAATTGAAGGTAAGGTCCTTCTCTATACCATTAAGATTTCTGTATTTAGAGGGCATGCCCAACCTAAAATAAAGTTACCTTAGAAATGTTAATCATCCCCCAAACCTAGGTTTCGCATTACCTATATGTTTCAAAGATGCCCCTAAAGTTCCTTACCTGACCCGGTCCCTCGACGCTCCTCTGCTCTGCGGCTGACAGCCGCTCCACTTCCTGGTTGCGGCTGGCAGTAAAAGCGCAACGTGACATCATGCCCAAAAACCTGACAGCAACCAGGAAGTAGAGCAGCTGTCAGCGCAGAAGCCCTCTGCTCCTGTTTTTGCATGAAACAGAACCACGGGCAGCTCCCAGAGGGCCAGGTCAGGTTAGTCCCTTCAGGGGAATATTTAAAACAAAAAGATAATGTGAAACCTAGGTTTGGGGGGGTGATTAACATATCTAAGGTAAGCTTGTGGAGGTTCTCATTCATCCAGGTCATGGTATATCTGTTGTTTCAATTAGATCAACTGGACTTGAAGTTTAGTTCTTGAAGACGTTTCGCTAGTCATCTGACTGGCTTTCTCAATTCAGAAAGACTTGTACAAGAATCTGTGGCAATTATGTACCCTGGAAAATCCCAATTAGCATATCACAGCCAGACTGGGCCTTTGTCAAAAGAAGTAGAAGGAAAGAAAAGAACACTTATACCAACAGAGAAGGGGGAAAGCAAGACAGGAGGATGAACATGGTCATCCCATATGTAGCAGGGGTCTCCGAGAAATTAAGAAGAATTTTCAATAAACACCGTATCCCTGTCTGCTTTAAACAGAACAAGACACTGAGGCAGCAATTGGTACATCTGAAAAACCCAATACCGAAACACAAGAAAAGCAACATCATATACGCAGTGTAGTGCAGTGAAGAATGCTCTGATTTGTATGTGGGGGGTCAGGACTCAGCCGTGTACCTGCATCTTAAGGATAAAGGACATACCTTTAAAGATTGTAATGTTAACATATTGGCAAAGGAACGTGACTGGTTCAAGAGAGGTGTTAAGGAGGCCATTTATGTAAAAATAAAGAAACCAAGCCTAAATAGAGGTGGGGGGGTTCGACACCATCTGTCTGCCATGTACAATGCTGTTTTGACACCTTACTCTGGGCGTTCCTATAACACCTCTTAGCCACTATCCAATCACACCCCTAACACTTGGCTGTGATATGCTAATTGGGATATTCCAGGGTACATAATTGCCACAGATTCTTGTACAAGTCATTCTGAATCGAGAAAGCCAGTCGGATGACTAGCGAAACGTCTTCAAGAACTAAACTTCAAGTCCAGTTGATCTAATTGAATACAACAGATATATCTAAGGTAACTTTATTTTAGGCTGGACTTGTCCTTTAAAGACTTAAATTTTTTATCCATACATTTTTCACTTTTTCCAAGTGTATATTAAAGGATAAGTATAATATAAAATGAAGTTATGGTCAATAGGAAGATGCAGCTTTAAAAATACATTTGCCATATTCTTTCCCCCCCTAACCCCTCCAGAGCCTAATATAGCTTTGTAGAGTTAAAGTTGTTGACATCTTGTTTGTCACTAGGTGATTAGTTAGATCTGCCCCTCCGAGATTTTCATCTAGCTCCTGATTTGCTAGCCTCATGCAGTTATGCCCCTGGCTAAACTCAAAGGACAAACGACCATAGGGAAGGATTATAGATTTATCTGGACATCTTAACGCAATGGCTACCAGTATAGAATGATAATAAATGAAAGAAATATAAAGTAACATTTACCTGCTGTTGTTTGTGTCCCACCAGCATCAGTGTTAAGAAGAGTCTTAATGAAATGGGAAACATGTCACATACAGACATTTAGATAAAAACCAGTGTAGAATATTAATGACTGCTAATGACTCTAGTGCACTAGGACGGTGCTAGCAGAATAAAGATACAGTGACATTAGGGGAATAGAAAAAATAAACAGTTACAGTTCAGAATAAAACAAACTGGAACAAATACTAAATTGACATAAGACACTTTATACTCAGCTATTCCCTGTTCCATAGCGACATAGAACCCATGGTCAGGACCTAAATCACTAAGTCCTCACATCTGGGTACTACTAATGGTAGGAAGAAATGGAGTGAGGGGCAGGTCAGTATAATTGTCCTTTAAGGAGCAACATGTGAACTTCCTGTAGGTAACCAGTGGTGCACAGTCTGAATAAAGACACAGATCTATGGAATTTATATAATGGGCAATAGTGAAGACTGGGAGAGCTGTCAGTCACACCGTAACCTTTTAAAAAGCAGAACTGCCATTTAAGAAAAAGTGATAGTAAGCATCTCAAACATCAGTGGAAAATAAACTTTACGCTTTTTAAAAGAATTGTCAACAGTTTAATGTCAACATTATATGATTTTTGGTGTGGGGCTTCTTACACAGAACATCTGTGACTGTCACTGACACTGACAGACAGGGCAGACCAGGAACTGTAACTTTCCAAGCCTTTAACTTAAGATCTACAGAAGCTAGAGAAATAATCTTATCTGTTTGAAAGGTATGAAAGAGCTTGGTTAAATAGAGAGCACGTGTATGGAGACCAGATACCCTTTAAAAATGTTGTAAGTTAAGAAAAAGTGATAGTAGGTATCTCAGGGGCATGTTTGGTGGGGGTTACTGGTGCCTGGAATGCCACTTTTCCTTGTGCTCAGTGCTGTCTGCTGTTCCACTGCTCCTGGTGCCCATAGATTACTACATAGACTGTTACATTGTTTATTAAACTGAGTAAGAAGCAGCATTTTTTTTCATTTTAAAAATGTTTATATTCTGCCCTGTGATTGACAACAGCATAGAAAACTGTATTAACATTAACCCTGCAGCTGCCAGGAGACTGGGTTTATATGCAGTACTTACTGTACCTACTATATATATATATATATATATATATATATATATATATATATATATATATAAATATATATATATACATACACATAAGTGATTTTCCATATATTCTTTATACAGAATAATAGTTCAATGTGCCCATACATGGTCCTATTTTCCATCTTGCCCAATTGGTCATGATACCAACAATATTCAGCAAATTCTGAAATTCAGCTCTAACTATGAAAGACACTAATGATAATATAGCACAGTATGTAAGGCTGGGTACACATGGACAAATTTTTCATCCTGACCAACAGTGCCAAGCGAAATCCCCTCCCGTTTTTTGGCCAGACAGACCAATACACGGAAATATCAGTCGGTTGGGCTGAAAATATGGTTGTGTGTACCCAGCCTTAATGAATATACTTTATAACTGTAAAGAGGATATTTTTGTTGGCTAACTGGGATAATAATTATGGAAAAGAGAGAATATATATATATATATATATATATATATATATATATATATATATATAAAATATTATATGATCCATAGATAATAGAATAAATGGATGTATTTGGTAATGTACTTCCTATTGGGCTTGTTCATTGGTAACCCATTCAGGAATCCAACCCCCCCCTTGAAAATCCTGTGTTTGCCCCTGTATATATAATTATACATATATATACAGGGGCAAATTTGTCTTTGCCTTTGCAATAGTTTGCCATGCAAGCACAGGGAGAACATAAAAACTCCTTGCAGATGTGTCCAAGGGTGGAATTGAACTCAGGACTTCAGCGCTGCAAGGCATCAGTGCTATCCACTGAGCCACTGTGGTGCCCAGTATGTAATGCAATAATAATATATCAATGCATTTGTCTTACCTTTTCAACAGTCACCCCTGGAATTAAAACAATACATACAGTAGTGAGATACAGTATAGAAAGGTGGATACAATGTTTCAATAACATATTCTGGTTTTCTATTCACCTCTCAACCCACTTGTTCCACATTTGGGAATTCTATTTCTACACACAGCTCATGTAGTGCAAATGACAAACACACAGCATGGCATTCATCATAGAGCTGCTATGGAAATATAAAACGCACCCATGTGTCTTCTCTACTGTGAACATGTGATTTTACATATTACTCATGGAGAACAACATTTACTACTTTCTTTGATTGAATATTTTTATAAAGTCAATCATATGCAGACATAATGTATATACAAGGTCAAACGCAAGGGAACTCTAATCTCTATTACATAAAAAGAAGTAGTACTTCCCCTGCCAGTAAAAGTGGTGCTTGACCTGTGAGTACAGTGTGCCCACCTATACCTAACAGGTAAACAATATCAATGGTACATTTCCTTGGAACTTGCACAGTGCGAACATATGCATAATATATGCACATGCGCAAATGGTGAACATACGCATAACGCAAGCTCCGCTGTGACCTGTCATAGGATCAACGGAGGAGCGCGATCAAGGTTAAGTACTTACCTGCCTGGCTCCTAATCATTTAATTGAAGAACTGGAAGTAAGACACAGCTCCTTTACCTCCTGTTCTTCGATTTAATGGAGAAAAAAAATGGAGCCTATTTTATGAGTGGAGATATGCTTTAAAGTCACCATATGATGGGAAACGTTAAGACCCAGAGGTAGTGGAAGGAGTGGGAACATAAACACATGTTAAAACATATTGCAATGTGGTCTCAATAGAAACAAAAGATTAATGTCTCAGTATGGGACACGGTGTAATGTACAATACAACTAATCTCCTGATTCTCCTAATATGTGAATGAAATTAGGAAAGAAAAAAGCTACAAAGATCAAATAGGTCTTATGTATATTTTGTATATATCCAGCATAACTGACACTTAAATCAGGGTTTGTGTCAGGCACACTGAGTGCTATGGACCAGATAGGGTGTGTCAGGTACACTGGGTGCTATAGACCAGATAGGGTGTGTCAGGGCTATTAGACAGATAAGGTGTGTCAGGGCACACTGAGTGCTATGGACCAGATAGGTGTGTCAGGCACACTGAGTGCTATGGACCAGATAGGGTGTGTCAGGCACACTGAGTGCTATAGACCAGATAAGGTGTGTGTCAGGCACACTGGGTGCTATAGACCAGATAGGGTGTGTCAGGTACACGGGGTACTATAGACCAGTAGGGTGTGTCAGGCACACTGAGTGCTATGGACCAGATAGGTGTGTCAGGCACACTGAGTGCTATAGACCAGATAAGGTGTGTCAGGCACACTGGGTGCTATAGACCAGATAGGGTGTGTCAGGCACACTGAGTGCTATAGACCAGATAGGGTGTGTCAGGCACACTGAGTGCTATAGACCAGATAGGGTGTGTCAGGCACACTGGGTGCTATAGACCAGATAGGGTGTGTCAGGCACACTGAGTGCTATGGACCAGATAGGGTGTGTCAGGCACACTGAGTGCTATGGACCAGATAGGGTGTGTCAGGCACACTGAGTGCTATAGACCAGATAGGGTGTGTCAGGCACACTGGTGCTATGGACCAGATAGGGTGTGTCGGCACACTGAGTGCTATGGACCAGATAGGGTGTCTCTTTTGTGTCAGGCACACTGAGTGCTATAGACCAGATAGGGTGTGTCAGGCACACTGAGTGCTATAACCAGACTAGGGTGGTTGTCAGGACACTGAGTGCTATAGACCAGATAGGTGTGTCAGGCACCTGAGTGCTATAGACCAGATAGGGGGGTGTCAGGTACCACTGGTGCTATAGACCAGATAGGGTGTGTCAGGCACAATGAGGCTATGACAGAATAGGGTGGTGTCAGGCACACTGATGCTATAGACCAGATAGGGTGTGTCAGGCACACTGAGTGATAAGACCAGATAGGGTTGGTCAGGCACACTGAGTGCTATGGACCAGATAGGGTGTGTCAGGTACACTGGGTGCTATAGACCGATAGGGTGGTCAGGCACACTGAGTGCTATAGACCAGATAGGTGTGTCAGGTACACTGGTGCTATAACAGATAGGGTGTGTCGTACACGGTGTAGACCAGATAGGTTGTTAGGTACACTGGGTGCTATAGACCAGATAGGGTGTGTCAGGACACTGAGTGCTATAGACCAGATAGGGTGTGTCAGGTCAACTGGGTGCTATAGACCAGATAGGGTGTGTCAGGTACACTGGGTGCTATGGACCAGATAGGGTGTGTCAGGTAAACTGGGTGCTATAGACAGATAGGTGTGTCAGGCACACTGAGTGCTATAGACCAGATAGGGTGTGTCAGGTACACTGGGTGCTATAGACCAGATAGGGTGTGTCAGGTACACTGGGTGTATGACCAGATAGGGTGTGTCAGGTACACTGGGTGCATAGACCAGATAGGTGTGTCAGGCCACTGAGTGCTATAGACCAGATAAGGTGTGTCAGGCACACTGGGTGCTATAGACCAGATAGGGTGTGTCAGGTACACTGGGTCTATAGACCACGATAGGGTGTGTCAGGCACACTGAGTGCTATGGACCAGATAGGGTGTGTCAGGCACACTGAGTGCTATAGACCAGATAAGGTGTGTCAGGCACACTGGGTGCTATAGACCAGATAGGGTGTGTCAGGCACACTGAGTGCTATGACACGATAGGGTGTGTCAGGCACACTGAGTGCTATAGACCAGATAGGGTGTGTCAGGCACACTGGTGTGCTATAGACCAGATAGGGTGGTTCAGGCACACTGAGTGCTATGGACCAGATAGGGGTTGTGCCAGGCACACTGGTGCTAGACCAATGGGGTGGGTCAGGCACACTGGTGCTATAGACCAGATAGGGTGTGTCAGGCACACTGAGTGCTATGGACCAGATAGGGTTGTGTCAGGCACACTGAGTGCTATGGACCAGATAGGGTGTGTCAGGCACACTGAGTGCTATAGACCAGATAGGGTTGTCAGGCACACTGAGTGCTATGGACAGATAGGGTGTGTCAGGTACACTGAGTGCTATAGACCAGATAGGTGTGTCAGGCACACTGAGTGCTATAGACCAGATAGGGTGGTCAGGTACTGGGTGTATAGACGATAGGGTGTGTGGCACTGAGTGCTATAGACCAGATAGGGTGTGTCAGGCACACTGAGTGCTATAGACCAGATAGGGTGGTGTCAGGCACACTGAGTGCTATAGACCAGATAGGGTGTGTCAGGCACACTGAGTGCTATGGACCAGATAGGGTGTGTCAGGTCACTGGGTGCTATGACCAGATAAGGTGTGTCAGGCACACTGAGTGCTATAGACCAGATAGGGTGTGTCAGGTACACTGGGTGCTATAGACACGATAGGGTGTGTCAGGTACACTGGGTGCATATGGACGATAGGGTGTGTCAGGTACACTGGGTGCATAGACGATAGGGTGTGTCAGGCACACTGAGTGCTATAGAACAGATAGGGTGTGTCAGGTACACTGGGTGCTATAGACCAGATAGGGTGTGTCAGGTAACATGGTGCTATGGACCAGATAGGGTGTGTCAGGTACACTGGTGCTATAGACCAGATAGGGTGTGTCAGGCACACTGAGTGCTATTGACAGATGGGTGTGTCAGGTACACTGGGTGCATAGACCAGATAAGGTGTCGAGTACACTGTTTACTAAAGGCCAGATATGTTATGTCAGATACAACAGATAAGGTATGTCAGATACACTGGGTGCTTTAGACCAGATAAGGTGTGTTGGTTACACTGGGTGATATAGACCAGATAGGGTATGTCAGGTTTACTGGGTGCTATAGACTAGATAGGGTGTGTCAGGTACACTGGATGCTATAGACCAGATAGGGTGTGTTGGGTACACTGGGTGATATAGACCAAAAAGGTGCCAGGTACACTGGGTGCTATAGACCAGATAAGGGTGTCCGGTACACTGTGTGCTATAGACCAGATAGGCTATGTCAGGTACACTGGGGACTATAGACCAGATAGGGTATGTCAGGTGCACTAGGTGCTATAGACCAGATAGGTTGTCAGGTGCACTAGGTGCTATAGACCAGATAGGGTGTGTCAGGTACATTGGGTGCTATAGACCAGATAGGGTGTGTCAGGTACACAGGTGCTATAGACCAGATAGGGTGTGTCAGGTACACTAGGTGCTATAGACCAATAGGGTGTGTCAGGTACACTGGGTGCTATAGACCATGGGTGTGTCAGTACACTGGTGCTATAGACCAGATGGGTATGTCAGGTAACATGGTGTCTATAGACCAGATAGGGTGTGTCAGGTACATTGGGGGCTATAGACCAGATAGGGTGTGTCAGGTACACTAGGGCTATAGACAGAGGGTGTGTCAGGTACACTAGATGCTATAGACCAGATAGGTGTGTCAGGTACACTGGGTGCTAGGACCAGTAGGGTGTGTCAGGTACACTGGGTGCCTAGACCAGATAGGGTGTGTCAGGTACACTGGGTGCTATAGACAGATAGGGTATGTCAGTACACTGGGGCATGAACAGATAGGGTGTATCAGTACACTGGGTGCTATAGACCAGATAGGGTGTATCAGTACACTGGGTGCTATAGACCAGTGTCAGGTACACTGGGTGCTATAGACCAGATAGGGTATGTCAAGTACACGGGGCTATAGACAGATATCTAAAGACAGCTAGAGCAGCATTTTTGATGTGGCACATGTTGTGTTCTAAAAATATATAGTATTATAACAATTCATTCAGTCAATACAATGTTAATTACCAATATCTGATTACAACAAACACTGTAGAGTGTATAGAGTATGTGTAATTACAGCATAAGTCTAACATTAAGAACAGAGGGATGCTGGGAGAAATATTTGCATTGCCAAGTGTGCCACAGTCTAAAAAGTCTGTCTTAGGCTGAGGCTATGACAAAGCACGTGCATTGCATAGGCTTGCGCTGCAATCTGCGTATGTTGCACAATCAGAACGCATGCAATCTGCAAAAAATGGTGATGGCATGTACTCCAGTGCCATGTCATTAAAAGAAAAATAATTTTTCAAAAACTTGTTAGCCAACTATAGGTTTTTGTTTTCCAATATTTCTACCAGCTTAAAGGGAACTGTGGTCTACAAACAGTAACCCATGGCATCCGTGAGTGGGCGGGGTTAGAAACCCGAGTGGCGGGGATTAGGCACTGCAAGTGGGCAGGGCCACTGCACCCATGAGTGGAAGGGGCCACGACACCCAAGGTGGGCGGGGCCACATGGGGCTGTAAGATAATAGGCCATGGGAGGCCTGCAACTGGAGGGACATGGGGTCCATGAGTGGGAGGGACCAGGGAGGCTGCAAAGGGGGAGGAGACAGGACAGTTTGACTGAATGGTTCAGAGCAGGGAAGCAGGGAAGTGCAGGGACCTGGTGATGCTGCTGCCATATCACACACAAAATGTAAATATCTTCAAAACTATGCAATAAAACAATGGAAATAAATTGCAAAAAATCTCAGGAGAGCAATTCCTATCAATTCATATTTACCTAAAGTCATTTTGGACCACAGTTCTTTAAACAATGCAATCTCTATACGGAACCAGGGTGCCTAACTCATTTGACCTCAAGGGCCTCATGTGCCGCCACCTGACCACCTTTGAGGGCACACAATAAATAAAATAATTGGGTGTGTATCACTTTAAGATTTTTTTGTATGTGCATTTTATTTTATTTTTTTTATCATTCACAAATAAATCATCAGATCATATTAGGGAATGATAACTAGGAATATGGGCATAAATGGCCTTTTCCAAGTCAAATTCGATCAGAAAAAATCACTTCCCAGAAATCATTTTCCAGGAAGTGATTTTTTATTCATTGGCAAAGATCAATAATTAGGTGATCAGATCTGTCCCCAAGTTTTTGCTCAGTAGCAAAAAAAAATCCTATTTATGAATGGAACTCTGAGCACAACTGTAACTCTGACATAGCAAGCTGTCACACACAGACAGCTTGCTATGTCAGGTATTGCACTGCAATCTGAATTTAAGGGACACAAAGGGAAGACCCCAGTGAAGAAGGAAGTCACTGGAGTATACATTTCCGGCAAACTCCTCTCTTTGTGGGACCGGCTTCCATTATGCGGTCATGGCTTCTAGGGCTGTTAGCTTCCAATTCTCCCATCAATTTGGACCAAACCGTTGGGACTTTGAGAGGGCTAGGGGGCACTGAATGTCTGTCCCCTGATTGCCCCTATGCAGCAAAGGGCAGTATGCAGCAAAGTGCCCAGGGCCCACTCCAAATTGCGATCAGGTCAGTGTTGGGCACCACTGCACTGAACTAATAGGACAAAGCTATTCAACAAATTTTAATAAAATGAAACGCACCTGAAGGCATTACAGTTTGTTGCGGAATTTTAATGGGCAGAATGTCTCATCGTCCTATATAAGAAGGGAAAATATATAAAAATAGTTGAAGTGTACAGGTTTAAGGGATTGGCTCCAGTACACTAGGGTGGCGCTATCACAATAAGGATACAGTTTGTCCATGACAATGGGGGAAGTTGGTGATAAACAGTTAAGTTCAGACCAGAAGGTTTTTAAAGTGACGTGAAATTCAATAAACTGGAGAAGATACAAATCTTCAGTGTTACATAGTTTGAATGAAGTTGCAGATCCATGAATTATATTATGGTCAAGGATGGACCAAGACAAAAATTCAGCAACCCTTTACCCTACCAGTAACTCCTACCTATCTGAAAGAGGATCAAGAGGAAAGTAAAACATATTACTGCTTTGTCTCAAAGGGATGAAACCTTGCCTGGTAAGAGAAGTCAAGTCAAGCCTCTCCCTACCTTACATCAATCTACACGAGTCTAGTTCATGGATCTGCTGGTCCAGTATGGTTTGGAAGTCAATCTTATAGTTTAACCATGGGGATTAAACTCACCATTAGATTATTTATAAAAAACATTTACATACACTGTTGCTGTGCAGATAGAATAATGACTAAGGGCCCATTAGCACAATTCAGAGCGTGTTTTGCATTCCAATCGTGCATTCAAATCTCGCATCTGATTTGCATTGGCAAGCCATCGGAGGGGTCCACTAGTGTGCTGGGTTCCGACCTTTATTGAAATGCATGTGTCCTAATAATAAAGATGGGTAGGATTGCAGCGAACATACCATATACCATGCATAACAGTGCATTTTAAAATCCTGCATGGTGCTGCTGTGTGGATAGTTGGACCTAGACCTGATTCTTTTAACTGTATTGGCAAAATATTTGCTTAGTTCTAATCCTCTGAATAAAGTTCATGAAATCATATTAGGCCTGGTTGTAAAGGTTCTCATTCATCCAGGTCATGTAATCTGTGTTATTCACTTAGATCAACTGGACTATTTCTCATTCTACCAGGTCATGGTATATCTGTGTATTCACTTAGATCAACGGACTATTTTCCATTCTACCAGTTCATGGTCTATCTGTGTTATTCACTTAGATCAACTAGACTTTCTCATTCTACCAGGTCATGGTCATCTGTGTTTCACTTAGATAACTAGACTATTTCTCATTCTACCAGGTCATGGTCTATCTGGTTATTCACTTAGATCAACGGACATTTCTCATTCTACAAGGTCATGGTATATCTGTGTTATTCAGTTAGATCACTGGAACTGGTTCTCATTCGTCCAGGTCATGGTCTATCTATGGCATTCAATTAGATCAACTGGACTATTTCTCATTCTCACCAGGTCATGGTAAATCTGTGTTATTCAGTTAGACAACTGGACTGGTTCTCATTATGCAGGTCATGGTCTATCTGTGTTATTCAGTTAGATCAACTGGACTGGTTCTCATTCATCCAGGTCATGGTATATCTGTTTTAATTAGGTAGATCAGTGGATTGGTTTTCTTTTATCCAGGACTTGGTATATCTGTGGTATTCAGTTAGATCAACTGGACTGGTTCTCATTCATCCAGGTCATGGTCTATCTGTGTTATTCAGTTAGATCAACTTGACTTGTTCTCATTTATCCAGGTCATGGTCTATCTGTGTTATTCAGTTAGATCAACTGGACTGGTTCTCATTCATCCAGGTCATGGTCTATCTGTGTTATTCAGTTAGATCAACTGGACTGGTTCTCATTCATCCAGGTCATGGTATATCTGTTTTAATTAGTTAGATCAGCTGGATTGGTTTTCTTTTATCCAGGACTTGGTATATCTGTGGTATTCAGTTAGACAGTCACTAGTACCATGTAAGAAAATGAGGAAACTTGGTGATAACTTGGTTAATTAGTCTTACCTCAATTTTTTAGCACTGATATAAGAGCAATAAATACAATAGTGAGATACAGTATGGAATCATAACAAGACGGTTGACAATTTCAGTGTTTGTATTCAGATCTCAAACCATAATCTGTGGATTTACTTTAAAGGGAATGTCCACTCCCCAAATAAAATGTAGAACAAACAGGGTGATGGCGCATTGTTATGAAATGGATTAAATGTAATATCCATTAGCACAACTTTAACTTCTTCCTAACCACCTTCGTGGTTACATGGACGTTATCCAGCCACCGCAAGTTATGTAATATGCCAATAGCTAGCTAACGTACACAGTACCACAAAGTTCGCAGTGGTTAATGGTGCTTTTGCGTGCACCTAAAGCCGATATCAATATACACCGTTATACGGAACCGAGAGTGCATTGCCCTTTTATCTTCTTCTTGACCAGATAGGGTGTGTCAGGCACACTGAGTGCTATAGACCAGATAGGGTGTGTCAGGCACACTGAGTCGCTATAGACCAGATTAAGGTTGTGTCAGGCACATGGGTGCTATCGACCAGATAGGTGTGTCAGGTACACTGGGTGCTATAGACCAGATAGGGTGTGTCAGGCACACTGGGTGCTATAGACCAGATAGGGTGTGTCAGGTACACTGGGTACTATAGACCAGATAGGGTGTGTCAGGCACACTGAGTGCTATGGACCAGATAGGGTGTGTCAGGCACACTGAGTGCTATAGACCAGATAAGGTGTGTCAGGCACACTGAGTTGCTGTTTTATTTTTTCTATAGTATATGGACCAGATTAGGGTTGTGTGTTCAGGCACACTGGTGCTATAGACCAGATAGGGTGTGTCAGGCACCAATGGGTGCTATAGACCAGATAGGGTGTGTCAGGCACACGAGTGTTATGGACCAGATAGGGTTTGTGTTCAGGCACACTGAGTGCTATGGACAGATAGGGTGTGTCAGGCACACTGGTGTTTATAGACCAGGATAGGGTGTTCAGGCACACTGGGTGCTATTGGACCAGATAGGGTGTGGTGTCAGGTAAAATGAGTGCTATAGACACACGATAAGGGTGTGTCAGCACACTGAGTTGCTAGATTTAGACCCAGATCGGGGTGTGTCAGGCGACACTGGGTGCTATAGACAGAGATAGGGTGTGTCGGCACAATGAGTGCTATGATAGACCAGATAGGGTGTGCAGGCACACTGAGTGCTAGAGACCAGATAGGGGTGTTTTTGTTTGGTCAGGACACTGGTGCTATAGACCAGATAGGGGTGTGTTCAGGCACACTGAGTGCATATGGACCAGATAGGGTAGGGTGGGTCAGGACACTGAGTGCTATCGTATAGACCAGATAGGTGTGCAGGCACACTGAGTGCTATAATAGCCAGATAGGGTGAAGGGTTGTGGTCAGGTACACTGAGTGCT
This sequence comes from Hymenochirus boettgeri, assembly GCA_019447015.1. Classification (NCBI taxonomy): domain Eukaryota; kingdom Metazoa; phylum Chordata; class Amphibia; order Anura; family Pipidae; genus Hymenochirus; species Hymenochirus boettgeri. Next base: position 273,313 of record JAACNH010000075.1, read on the forward strand.
ATAGACCAGAGAGGGTGGTCAGGACACTGGGTGCTATGACCGATAGGGTGTGTCAGGTATTTTACATACACGGGTGACTTGTTAGACCAAGATTAGGGTGTGTCAGGCACACTGAGTGTGTATAGACCAGATAGGGTGTGCAGGCACCATGAGTTGTATAATTAGACCAGATTAGGGGGGGTGTTCAGTCAGGTACATGGGTGCTATTATGGACCAGATAGGGTGTGTCAGGTACCAACTGGGCGTATAGACCAGCCAGATATAGGGGTGTTCAGCACACTGAGGATCTATAGACCAGATAGGGTGGTTGTTTTCTAGCGTTAGGGCTTCATGGACCATGTGGTTGTGTCAGGTACACTGGGTGCTATAGACCAGATTAAGGTGTGTAGCACATGTGGTGTGTCTGTTGGTTGCGTATAAGTGACACGTGTTTGGCAGATTTGTGTCAGGTACACTGGGTGCTATGGAACCAGATAGGGTGGTGTCAGGACACTGGGTGCTATAGACCAGATAGGGTGTGTATTTTTGTCAGGACACTGAGTGCTTATAGGACCAGATAGGGTGTGTCAGGTCACACTGGGTGCTATGAGACCAGATAGGGGTTGGGCAGGTACATGGGTGCTTATAGCCAGGATAGGTGTGTGTCAGGAACACTGGGGTATTATTTATGGAACCAGATAGGGTGTGTCAGGCACACTGAGTGCTATAGACACAGTGCCATACACGGGTTCTTGGTTTTTTTTTGTCAGGCCACCACTGGGTGATATATAGACCAGAGAGGGGTGATGTGTCAGGCACATGAGTGCATATAGACCAGATAGGGTGTGTCAGGCACACTGAGTGCTATTAGACCAGATAGGGTGTGTCAGGCACACTGGGTGCTATTAGGACCAGATGGGTGTGTTCAGGCACACTTGAGTGTAGGACCAGATAGTGGGTTAAGTTGACAATCTGTGTTCAGCACACGAGTGCTAATGGACCCAGATAGGGTGTGTATCAGGCCACACTGAGTGCTATTTTGCTATAGACCAGATAGGGTGTGTCAGGCACACTGAGTGCTTAGTTTTGGACCAGATAGGGTGTGCTTGTCAGGCAATGGAGTGCTATTGGACCAGATAGGTGTGTCAGGCACACTGAGTGCTTATAGACCAGATAGGGTGTGTTCAGGCACACTGAGTGCTATGGACCAGATAGGGTTGTGTCAGGACACTGGAGTGCTATAGACCAGATAGGGTGGTGTCAGGCACACTGAGTGCTATAGACCAGATAGGGTTGTTTTGTCCAGGCGTACACTGGGTGTGCTATGGACCAGATAGGGTGTGTCAGGCACACTGAGTGCTATGGACCAGATAGGGTGTGTCAGGCACACTGAGTGCTATAGACCAGATAAGGTGTGTCAGGCACACTGGGTGCTATAGACCAGATAGGGTGTGTCAGGTATCACAATACAATACATTACAGCTATGTGATATACAGTAAGGAATCAAGTACATGGCTCAGATCGTATCCTATATCATAATACATTATCATTACAGTAAGTTTATATACAGTAAGGGAATCGTACACTGGCCTAAGTTCTATCTATATCATAATCCAGTACATTACAGAGATATCGTGATATCAGAAGGAATCGGAGATCCGGACATGGACATCGTCTATTATCATAATAACTTAATAACTTACAGTATAGTGATATACAGTAAGGAATCCGGTAATGGCCTCAGTCTATCTATATCTAATACAATACAATTCACAGTATGTGGTGGATACGCTAAGGAATCGGTACACGGCCTCAGTAGTTAGTCATATATCATAATACATACATTACGTTATGAAGATCGATAAGGAATCGGTACACCTCAGTCTATCTATATCAAATACCAGTACATTACAGTGTGATTATACATGAAACAGTAAGGAATCGGAATGGGCGTCAGTCTATCTATATCATAGACAATACATTACAGTTATTTCTCTCCCCCACTTCACAACTCAGTGATATATAGCTAAGGAACGTGGTACAGGCTCAGTCCTATCATATCATAATACAATACATACAGTATAGTGATATAGTAAGGAATCTGGTACACGGCTCAGCTATCTATACATAAGACATAAACATTACAGTATAGTGATATACAGTAAGGAATCGGTACATGGCTCAGTCATCTAATCAGTAATACAATACATTACAGTATAGATGATAACAGTAAGGAATCGGTACATGGTCAGTCTATCTATCTATATCATAATACAATACATTACAGTATAGTATTATAGTAAGGAACGGTACAATGGCTCAGTCTTCTATATCATAATACAATACATACATGTATAGTGATATACAGTAAGGAATAGGGCTCTCATGGCTCTAATCTACCTATACATAAATACATGTAGATGATGTACAGTCTATCTATAGCTGATATACAGTAGGAATCAGTGACATGGACACGGCTCAGTCTATCTATATCAATAATACATTACAGTTATAGTTATACAGTAAGGAATCGTACAGCTCAGTCCTTCATATCATAATACAATACATACAGTATAGTGATATACAGTAAGGAATCGACAGGCTCAGTCTATTGGTAGTTTTATTCATAATACAATACAGTACAGTATAGGAATTACAGTAAGGAATCGGTACATGGCTCAGTCCTATTTTTTTTATCGTATGGATGTGTTCAAATAATACAATACATTACGTATAGTGAATACAGTAAGAGAATCGTACAGGCCTAGTCTATCTATATCATAATACAATACATTACAGTATAGTGATATTACGTAAGGAAATCGGTACATGGCTCAGTCTATCTATATCATAATAATACATTACAGTAAGTGATATACAGTAGAGTCAGTACTGGCCAGTATATCTATTCAGATAAGAGAGTACACTATAGTGATATACAAAGGATCAGTACAGCTCAGTCATCATTATCATAACACTAATACAGTATAGTGATATACAGTAAGTTGTAATCGAGATACATACTAAGAATAGGCTACATGGCTCAGTCTATCTATATCATAATACAATAAATTAGCAGTATAGTGATATACAGTAAGGAACAGGCGACAGGCTCAGTCTATCTAATCTCAATACAAACATTACAGTTATAGATGATATACAGTAAGGATTCTACATGGACTCAGTCTATCTATATCATAATACATACATACAGTAGTGATATACAGAAGGAATCGGTACAGGCTCAGTCATCTATACATAATACAGTACATTACACGTATAGTGAATCAGTAAGGAATCGGTACTGTCCCTCAGTCTATCTATATCATAATAGTACATTACAGTGATAGCTGATTACAGTAATGAATCTGTTACAGGCTCAGGCTCTATATCATAATACAATACATACAGTATAGTGATAACAGTAAGGACCGGTACAGGTGCAGTCTACTATATCATAATACATACATTACAGTATAGTGATATACAGTAAGGAAATCGGTACATGGCTCAGTCTATCTATATCATAATACATACATTACAGTATAGGATATACAGTAAGAATCGGTAAATGGCTCAGTCGCTATCATAATCATAATACAATACCTTACAGTATAGTGATATAAGTAAGGAATCGGTAAGGCTCAGTAGTCTATCTATATCATAATACAATACATTACAGTTAGTGATTATACAGTAAGGAATCGGTACAGGCTCAGTCTATCCTATCATAATAAACATACATTACAGTATAGTGATATACAGTAAGGAATCGGTACAAGGACCTCAGTATTTTATATCTATATCATAATACAATACATTACAGTATAGTGATATAAAGTACATAAGACGATCGGTTACATGACCCCTCAGTCTATCTATATATTAATACAATACATTACAGTATGTGATATAAGTAAGGAATCGGGTACATGGGACCGTCTATCTATATCATACAACTACATTTACAGTATAGTGGATATACAGTAAGAATCGGGACATGGCTCAGTCATCATCTAATCAGAATACACATACATTACAGTATAGTGTATTACCGTAAGGAAGCGTAATAGACGGACCAGTTATTTTAATCTATACATACATACCTTACACGTAGTAGCTATGAACAGTTAAGGAATCGGTTAAATGCTATTTTGTATTATATCATAATACAATACATTACAGTTAGTGAATACGCGTAGAGAAATCGCGTACAAGGGTCAGTCTATCTCATATCATAATACGAATACATTACACTATAGTGATACAGTAAGGAATCGGTACACTGGCCCTAGTCTATCTGTATCAGAATCTAATAACATTAGATAGTCTATGAATACCGTAAGGATCGGCCGTTACGCTCGTCTATCTAATCAGAATACAATAATACAGTATAGTAGATATACAGTAAGGAATCGGAGTCACGGCTCAGTCTAATATATCATCATACAATACATTACAGTAAGTGATATACAGAAAAGCAATCGGATACAGTGTGCTCGAGTCTATCTAATCATAAATACAAATAATTACAGTAGTAGTGGATAACAGGTAGTAAGGAATGGTATAATGGGTCTAGTGCACTATATCATAATTAGGCAAGTACATCAGGATATGGCTGATTACAGTAAGGAATCGGTACAGGCCCCTAAGTCTATCAATGCATAATACCGATACAGTGTAGTTAACGTTGATGGTACTATTTTCGCTCAGTCTATAATGACATTACAATAAATTACAGGTATAGTGATATACAGTAAGGAATGTACATGGCTCAGTCTATCTATATCATAATACAATACATTACCAGTTATGTTGAGATACTGAGGTGGCAGCTGCTGTTCACATGTACTACCCTGTTGTGGATAGACTGAGTCGGCTACGCCCCCCTCGTCATCTATTATCATAGACATACAGTACTATTTCAGTATAGTGAAGATTACAGTAAGGAATCGGTACACAGCTCAGATCTTTCTATCTATATATACAAGCAACATACAGCTAGTAGGCTATAAGTAAGGGAATCTGTACATGGCTCAGTCTATCTATATTCATAACACAAGTACATTAAAGTATAGGTGATATACAGTAAGAGAATCGATAGGCTCAGCTATCATATCTCATAATACCAATACATACAGTATAGTACTAGCAGTAAGGAATCGGTACATGGCTCAGTTTATCTATATCATAATAAAATACAATTGACCAGTATAGCATGATATTGGACAGTAAGGAATCGAGACAGGCCTCAGTCATCTATATAATAATACAGATACATACAGCTTATAGGGAATACAGAGCGAATCGTACATGGCCTCAGTCTTCTGATCAGGCAGTAATACAATACATTGTCAGGTATATAGTGATATACAGTAAGGGAATGCGTTACACGGATCAGTCTATCGTCTATCATAATAAAAACATTACAGTATACGTGATTAAGTGAAGGAATCGGTACAGGCAAGTCTCTCTATCTATAATTAACAATACATTACAGTTAGTGTATAGCATGATACAGGAAGAGCACTAATGGCTCAGTCTATAGCTATACATAAGACTAAGGACATTACAGTATGAGGATGAGAACAGTGAAGGAAATGCGGGACAGCGCGGATCAGGGCATCGGAGGGAACTAGACAATGACAGTTACAGTTATAGTGATAACAGTTAAGGCAAATTGGTACACGGTCTCAGTCTATCTATACATAATACAGTTACATACAGTATATTGATATACAGTAAGGAACGGTACGGCTACGTCTTTTATAATCATAATACAATACTATACAGTATAGGGCTATACAGTAAGGAATCTCGTGGTACATGGCTCAGTTTCGTACTATATCTATCAATACAAAGCATTACAGAATATGTGATCTTACAGTAAGGAAGCGGTAACATGGCGCCAGTTTCCTATATCATATAATACAATTACATTACAGTATAGTGATATCAGTAAGGAATTCGTACACATGGATCAGGTCTATCTTAATATAATACATAATTACAGTATAGTGATATAAGTAAGGAATCGGACATGGCTCAGTCTATCTATATCATAATACATATCCAAGTTACAGTAGTGATTATACAGTAAGGAACACGGTACATGCTCAGTCTACGTATACCATAATACAGTACAATTACAGCTATAGTGAGTATAAGTAAGGAACGACAGTGCTCAGTCTATCAATATATACAATACATTACATATATGCATTACAGTAAAATCAGGTTACTTCAGATACATAATTTACATGTAAGCTGTAAGGAACGGGCTACACAACATTCTATCGATATATAATACCAATACATGAAGTATAGTGATATACAGTAAGGAATCAGGACCATGGCCTAGTCCTATCTATATCCTATAGATACTTCACAGTTATAGTGATATACAGTAAGGAATCGAGTACATGGCGTCGAGTTCATCTATATCATAATACAATACATTACAGCTATAAGTGATATTACAGCTAAGAGAATCGCGCTACAGGCTCAGTCATCTATATCAGCAAGACAAATACATGACAGGCTATAGTGATATACAGAAAGGAATGGGTAAATGGCTCAGTCTGGTCTATATCATAATACAGTACATGTACTAGTTTAAATATAGTGCATTACAGTAAGCGAATCACGTACATGGCTCAGTCTATTCTATATCATAATACACCTACAGTACAGATAGTGCATATACAGTAAGGAACAGTACTATGGCTCGTCTATTGATATCATAATCAATAAATTACAGCGTATAGTGCTTACAGTCAAGGAATCAGTACTGGCTCAGTCTGATCTATATCATCATACAAGGACATCTACAGTATAGTATTATACAGAAAGGATATCTGGTACTTGGCTCTAGTCTTATGTCTATATCATAACTACGTACATTACAGTTTATAGTGTATACAGTAAGGATCAGTACATGCGACTAAGTAAGTGTGTATTAGACATAATACAATACATTACAGATATCGCTGACTATACAGTAAGGAAGCTAGTAAAATGGATAGTCTATTACTATCATAATACAATACATTACAGCTATAGTGATGAGACTAGTAAGGAATCGTACATGGCGTCTCGTATGTCTTATATCAGAATACAGTACATACAGTATAGGGATATACAGTAAGGAATCGAGTACACCCCCCCCCCCCCCCCCCCCCCCCCCCCCCCCCTGTCCCCCCTCCCCCCCCCCCCCCCCCCCCCCCTTGGATCAGTGCTATCTATGATCATAATACAGTACATTACAGTTATAGTGATATACAGTAAGGCAATCAGTACATGGCCTCAGTCAATATCTATATAATAATACAATACATTACAGTATAGTGATATACGATAATGGAATCACTACCTGGCTCAGTCTATTATACCAGAATACAGTACATTACGGTATGAGGGAGCATCAGTATAGCGAAGCCAGGACATGGTCAGCTCGAGCGATGAAGCAAAGAAAAAACAAGGAAAAGAAGGGAGTTCGGCAAACCAATTCTTAGCGAAAGCTTTTCACAACACATATTCCTATTAATTTAGTCATTTTTAGTGACCACAAGCTTCCCATTTAAAAGACAGATAAAGTAAATTTTTAACTCCTCTTTCCATAGCCAGAGATGCCCCTCTGCCACTGATGCCCTTTTGCAGTGCTGAAGTCGTGAGTTCGCATTCCACCATTGGACATAGTTCTTACTAGGATTTAATGCGCCAGTCCGCCTTGCGGATTTTCGAATTTCTCAAAAATTCGCCCTGATCCAGAGCGCGACGGATTTTGCCGAAGTTCGATCATCTCTATTGGACACATCTCGCCACCAAGGAGTTGTCATGTTCTCCCCGTGTTTGCATGGGCTTTCCTCCGAGGCACTTTGGTTTCCCCCCAATCTTATAAAGACATACATGATAGGTTGTAGTGTCAATAAATGCTGCCTTAGTAGTAGTCTTTCAATTCTCGTATGAATGTGCCACTATTTTTTTTTTTTTTTTTTGTGGGGATTGCGTCCTAGAGATTTGCAACTTTTCTGATTACTCTCTTGCAATTTTATATTTAGCCTATTTGGTTGTTTTTAGCACTTTTATTGATATTCATGTGAGGGGACTATACACGATATATGGTTTTATCTATCTATATGCGAAGGGCCACTTAACCTTATAAGCGGATATTGCACTTTGTTCTCTGTATAGGTGTCAACTGCCCACTTATCTGGTTTTGTCTGGTCTCGCGGTACTTCCTTTACCCCCTGGCAGCTCCATTCGGTGTCATTCCAATTGCGCACACAAACATTAGGTTTAGAATAACAATAGTTGCAGCCACTTTAGACTGCTTGACTGAGGAAGAGCGAAGTGTATCTCTCAAAAGCTTGTCTGCCTAACAATGTGAAGGCTAGTCCATAATAACAGGTATCACATTCATCCTACGAGTACTCATCTCTTAGATATATGCCAAACATTTAGATGCCATAGGATGTTTGGTTGTGTTGTGAACAGATCATGAGAGCACACCGCTGGCTCTTGCTAATTTGGGCGTAGGCTGGGTATGGGCCCGTACTACAAAAACGCCATCCATTTTTAGGCGCCTAGTTGATCGGCAGAGTGAGTTGTACACACTCCAGTATGAAAGGATTCTGACTCCATGGCCACCGTCCTGTGTCTATATAACCAACACTCTGCCTTTTATGGGGGTCTGATGAACGATCGGCATCAGGCGCCTGGACCCAGCGTACAGCGTCATCCTGCCAGCGCCTAGTTCTGCCTACCAAAAGTGACCCCATTAGGCCGAATCAATTCCTACGCCGCGGCGAGGCCCAGAGAGCCGGGACTTCTATCCCTATTTAAAGTTTGAGAATTAGCGCTGAGAAATTTTTTGAGCCCCAAGACTCTACTCCTTCGCTTACGCGATTATTAAAACTGAGGCAGGCGAGTAAGTGACAGCTATCTGAGGAAACTTAGGAGGAGAACCAGCTACTAGATGGTTGATGAGTCTTTCTGGCCCCTATATCCAGGTCGGACAACCGATGTTGCGCGTCAGGACCGCCTACGGACATCACCAGTTTCAATCTGGCTTCCCTGCCCAGGCATAGTTCACCATCTTTTGGATGACTATCGCGCAGTCACACTCATGCTCCACCTCCCCGAGGAGGACGGGCAGAGCCAGGCCGTGGCTGTGATAATAGACATCTTTAGACATCGACGGCTGCTGCCTATGGAGCGGGGGCCTGTATGTAACGTCGGGACGCGCTATGGGTGGCGGCGCAGGGGGGCGGAAGGATCCGTGGGCACCAAGCACGCGCCGGCACTGGCCGCCGTGTTGATCCTCCTGGGCACGATGCGCAAGGACCCCACCGTTTACCTAGTCTTAACGGTTGCACGGACATCTTGAACCGTCTCTTCAAAGTTCGTTTCAACTTGCCCGTACTTTGCCGTACTTGTCGACTTATCGGTCTAGTTCACTAGTATTTCGCCCATTAGATGCCGAGTTTCCCACATGCTTGGGCTGCCTATTCCCAAACAAGTACCGGGTTACCCCACCGCCCGCATCCCGTCGGAGAGCAGCTGGTCGCGGCCCCCCTCCCGGGTATTGGGCGTTCCCACCCGCCCTCACCCTTCGACAACCTGCGCGTCAGAACGTTGGTATACACAGGCAAAAGACCGTGCGACGGTCAGGGGGACGGGCCTCCTCTCCTTGGGAGTGTTGACAGAGGGTGTCCGCGCGGATTGCCGCAGAGCAGACGAGAGTCTGGCGTTGGCGGGAACAGAGGGCCGCGTAGAGAGCGCGGGAATGCCCTACAATCACCCTGTGATGGCACCCAGTGCGCAACCCAGCCCACCACCCAGCCCACCCCATTTATTTCATCACTGGGGTTCAGACGCATCCGACAGGGCGGGACTGGGACCATCAACGAGGGGTCAGGGCACCGTGGCTAGGATGGTTGCGCTCCCTGCGCAGCGCTCTCTCTGGTAATGATCTCCTTTCCGCGGTGACACCTAGGAAACCTTGACTTACGGCTTTTACTCCTTTAGATAGCTCAATGTTTGATGTCTTCTCGGCAATCCACCAGGGCCCGTCGGCCGACCCCGGTGCGCCGGGGCAGATTCAGAGGACTCACTAAACAATCCAATTAGGTAGTTCGAGCTATGGGCGGTGCTTTATACAAAGCGGCCAGGCCAGACTTAATCAACGTGAGCTTATGACACGCGCTTACTGGGAATTCCTCGTTAGGGAATAATTCCAATACCCAGTCCTTTTCCTCCCCCATATCAGAACGGGCGGCTTCAAGACAACCCCCCCCCCCCCCCAAAGGGTTACCCGCACCGCTCGGCGAAAGAGTAGACACACACTGGTCCATTAGTGTAGACGCCGCATGCAGCCTCCGGAATCTATAAGGCTATCACAGACCTGTTTAATGGGCCACTTATGTCCCTCTAAGAAGTATCGCGACATTAACCAAACAAATCGCCCTCCACCAACTAAGATTGGTTCTGATGAACTGTATGCCGGGGTTGGGTGCTCGCTTGGGATTCGTCTTGCCCCGCTGGTCAAGAATGTGCACCTTCTAGTGGCCCACGAGTAAGAATGCCCCGCCGGACGTCCATTTAATCATGGCCCCCAGTTCTGCAAAACCAAAAAAATGAACGTAGTCCTATTCCATCATCCTAGCTGAAGTATTAAGGCAACCGGGACACCAGTCAAGAGCATAGGGGAGGGTTTTCGTTTTCTTTTTTTTTGCCGACGAGGCAGGGGATGGGACAGGCGCATCGTAGCCCAACCCTTGCGGGGACCGCAGCTTGATCCCAAGATCCAACTTATGAGCATTTTAACTGCCCAGCAACTGAATTGGTGCCCCTCTCATTGGTGCCAAATTCAAGATATCTGTCTACCAATCTGGTGCCTGTGAGGCCTGGCGGGACTAGAATGGTAACTAGTGCATGCCACAAACAGACGCTGTATTTTTGTCAGTGGGCCTTGCGTATGAGAGGCCAGTTGCCTAGACTTCCCTATCTCATGTATAACTTATTCAAGTTGAGCTATTCGGACTGACTTGACCAACCGCATACATCCTAAATTTAATAGCGATTAATCGGTTCCTTTTGCCCGATAAAGTTTCATCATTCCATACTTCCCCCCTCTACAGAATAAACAGTCATCTATGCAAAATTTGTAAATGAAGAGGGTTGCCATATGAATGTCGGATAAATGTAAGTTTCCGCTTGGAATCTATAAAGATGGTGGCTAAAGCAGGTGCCAACGTTCGACCCCCATAGGGCTTCCTGCCCACTTGGTTATAGAAAGACTTGACTAAAACACCTAAAGTAGCTCTTGCGCCAAATAAAGGAAAAAAGATCAACAAATAAACTCTTAGGCTAGGAGGCTTTTGTTGCTTTTGCCTTTTAAGAGAACTCGCCAATAACTCAACGCCTCCTCCACTGTTGAGTAGTCACTATATAAAGGTTTGATAAGCTCCAGGATATAAGAATAGGTTCTGAACTGGCGCACCTACAAAATTGCTACTATTGAAGTAATGGCAATTTGTCACATAGGCGTAGGACCTCATTGGTGGACAAGGGTGGGAGAAAGCGAATACTGACATAAAATGCTGGGGGGATGTGGTGAGTTTTGAGTACAGATCCATATGATGAAACAGGGGATTCCCGGCCGCCCCATGTATGTAATAATTTATGCGACTTTGGCGAACAGTATTATGATGGGGACCTTGGTTGAGCATGTTATAAGAATTGGGCCCCCTCCATGTGCATTATCCAACCATGAGACAGCGCTGTGGTGCTCACTATATGAGCACCACACCCTGAGGGCACTCATTCCCCTTTTGATAGATTATGATAATGGATTAAACCACCCTTTTTATCTTTAATTCATATCCTGTCTAAATCATTCGTCACCATCATGAGAGGAACACTTTTTATTGCATGGTAGTGTTAAGCTAGAGATGGCTTGAACGTACATGAATCCCATGTTCCATTCATTTCATGAACTTCAGTAAAAGGTCAAAAGTTCTGAATAAACCCCTTAAAGGTCAATGGGGAGATAATAATTCGAAAAGTTTGGCTAAATAACAGTTAAAATAACGATCGGTAACTGCTAAATGGCCTGTGGACCATGCAGCGAAATGGTGCTGGGGTTAGGTTCTATGGCACAAATACTAGAGGGTTACCAAACGATACTTTCGAAGGGTTGCCACTCCAATCATTTACTAGTGGTGTATGATGCCTATCCACCTCTATGCTTTAGAGATGGGAATTAGCCATATTTTGAAACCCTTAGTATCTTTCTTTAGTACTTATAATAATGTAAATCAGATAAAGAATTGTTTTACTTATTCCTATATGTTTAATTTTAGAAATGTACCTCTTAGATTAGTTATAGATGTCTTTAGTGATCAGTTTATGATCTTCTAAATAAAGCCTAATGAGAACAATAAGACATACATATATATAGATTATATATATATTAAACATGCAACCAGTCTATCTTAAATAGATTTAATGAATCTGCCAATTTGAATTTATTGGTATATTTAGACTCAGAGTTTTAATGTTCTAAACAGAATTTGTTATGTCATTACAAAATCAGACTCTTCTGAAATCCTCTTTGGACTAGCCCGTTATACATGGACTAATTTGACCCTTAATCAATTTCGGTCTCTGCTTTCCAGTCACTTGGCCGGGGTTGAGATATTGTGTGGTTGTATCGAAAAAAGCCACCAACAAATTTCAGCACAACTGATAATAAGAAGTTTACACAGCATGTTCAATTGAAATTGGTAACTTTCATAAAATATTGCGAAAAATAGTTGGTCGCCGGTCAAAATACTGTCTTGTGTGTATCTAGCATTAAGACTAGGATTGTCCTCTTTCAATAATATATGTAAAATTACCCTGGTCAGTCATACTAAGTATAGGGAGTCAGATGCTGTTGTATATTGCCCACATCTGAGCAATCTTCCTTATAATTTATCATGAATGTATAGACCATTTCCTACAGATTCTGTCTGAGTCTCATTCAAACGATGTACTGATGTAGCAAACTAAACAATTGGTCTGGTTTACGTAGAAGTTTATTTGAGATCTGGGGACCAATAAGAATTGACTTCCAAAAAGTGCGAGGAACCAATGAACCAAGAAGGATAAGAGGATGATTAGCAGATATTTTGATTAAATATTCGATTATAGGTATGGGACACTAATGTAGAAAATGGGGAAATCTTGTAAATTTACTCTGAGGTTATTATTTCTGTTAAAAAAAACAAATAAGGATATAAAAGTAGTAGCGAAGTGTACGAGTTTTAGCCATGATGTAAAATGAAGACATTGTGCAAACTAGAAATACAGTAAGAATAGCATGGTAGTGGGCGAATTAAAATGATGGAGAAATGCCTCCAAGGCTTTGCGAAACACTCCTGTCTTCAGACACCTAAGAAAAAGCACGAAATCTGTGACGAAGCTACACTAATATATGACAAGAATAGATCTCATTATTTATTGTGTATGAATTGTAGTCATGGAAGGCTGTTTGGTTAAAGCCTTTGTCTTAGTAGGTGTAGCTTTCCCAAAGTGTGCCATTGAAAAACAGACCATTACACAGAAGTCTCCATTCCCAAAAATTGGTAACTCTGATGTTAAACAAAGACTTTAGTGAACTATCAGGGGGATTCAAGTAAGAAGTTCTTTAGGGGAATCACAAATGATCGCTGCAGCGTGCCCAGCTCTCTTAATGTCCCACTAAAGATTTACGAACAGCTTTGAGACGGCTGTGCGAGTCCGCGAAGAAGGCACTGGCGCCAGCGCGGCCACAAAGGATTTATCATGAGGGGCCTGCCGCAGGTCTTAGTGCACTGTAATTATTAATGCCCAGCGTATATAATTACCGTGCGTGCTGAATTCACCCAGAGTCATGCCAGCCATCTGCTTAGATCCCAGATACGAGGGGAGAATTTGCCAGAGTCATTTGACAGCTCTGGGTGGAATCTCCCCTTCGATGCTTAAAAATTGGTGCTAATTTCGCTCACCAACCAATCATATGATTAGTTCAACTGTGATACATACGTCTGATGGTGGGGACAAACTTCGAGTAATTGTAACAATAAGAACTTTAATGAATCTCCCTGATGTTTCTAGCTAAATGTCTTGTGAGAAGTGATCAAACCATATTCCTCAAAACCACCCAAACCAATAAGAGTATGCTCATTACTATACCAGACCCTCCATAACACTTAAGGCTCGCTATACAAAAGTTGGCGGTCATGGGGGCCCATACCCTGACAAGGTTGAGCATAGTAATGTGTATGACTATCTCAAGTCATACACACTACACCACTGACCCGGTTTATTTGTGTCTTAAAGCCACGTAACCCTTGCGTGAGATGGTTAAACATGGCCGTAAGAAACATAGCAATAGCCAATACACAACTCTCTGTACAACTTTCTCAGTAATTGCGTGACACTTACCCAAATTTTATGCAATTTTAGGGCGATATTGTCAATGCAGTGTAAATTAATTAATTGAGAAAACAAACTTACTGTAAAACCACTAAAAAAGGTAAGAAAAAGGCAGAAATATAGTAAACTAAATGCACATTTTGAAATACACAGCTGTAAGAAAAGGGAAACATAGCCAGAAACAAAAAATGTATAAAAAATTTATTTAGGTAAACTAACGTTGGGAAGCCATGTGAGTGTGTGTGTGGTGTGTGGTGTTGAGAGTGTGTGTGCTGCTGTAGAGAATTGTCATTTAATTACAAAATGATGCAGAGTAACAATGCAGAGTAAATAGGACGCCAGTGAATATCAGTCCCCAGCTGGACACTGAGCGCAGTGTGCTTGCCGATACGTAATATGATTATAAAGTCAGTCCGATGTACCTGCACAACAGAGAGCCTCCTCAATAAGACTACTAATTTTGACGGGGGATTTTTTAAGGACAGTTTCTCAAATCACATGGCGACCACAATGTAATTTCATGTTAAAATCTCTTTCCATCCTTAAATCAATTGTGGATGAATAAAAACACGGACAAGCTTGGGAATAATCTTGGTCGAAAATAAGGCGAATTTTGGTAATACTTTGTTATCGTGTCTTACCATTAAGGAAAGATGCTGCAAAAAAAAAAAACATGAATATAAATTCGTGATAGTATCCAGTAAGGAATCAGCCTACATGGACTCAGTCTATCTATAGCATAATACAATACATTACAGTCTAGTGATATGTACAGTAAGGAATTGCGTCGGTTACATGGCTCCGTACTATCTATATAGCATAATACAAGAACAGTACAGTATAGTGATAGACAGTAAGGGAATAGATACATGGCCTCAGTCTATCTATACCATAATACGAGCACTACCCTTACTAGTATAGTGATATACAGTAAGAATGGTACAATGGTCAGCTCCTATCTATATCAATAATACAGCTACATTACAGTATAGTGAGGAACAGTAAGGAACAGTAAGCCGAAGATACAGTAAGGAATCGGTACATGGCTCAGTCGTATCATATATCATAATACAGCTACATACAGTATAGTGATATTTTTTCTTTACGTAAGCGATCGCCGTACACGGAAATCAGTCTGTCTTATATATAATAAATACATTACAGTATATGTGATATACAGCTAAGGAATCCGACGTACATGGCTCAGTAGGTCTATTATTATCATAATACAATTACATTACAGTATAGTGATATACAGATAAGGAATAGGTACACGAGCTCAGTCATCTAATCATAATACAGTACATTACAGACTTTATAGCTGAGATTACAGTACGGAATCAGCTACATGGCCCCTCAGTCATGATATCTATATCATAGAAAGGGGAAAAGGAGGTAGGTGAATTATAAAATCATTTACCAGGATTCTTTAATTAATTATAGAGCAGTAGTAAGAATGTCAGTTGCCCCCCAGAGTTTTAAAACTAAACTCCCAGCATTCCATGGGGGGAGTATGGTAGACAGGGGAGAATGCCTGGGATGCCCTGTTTAAGGGATTTTTTTTATGAGCTTATAAAGAGGAGAAGTGCTAAAAGAGTAATAAATATTAATAATTAAAGAGAAGTACATAAAATATAAAAATAGATATTATAATAAATATAGACTGATATATAAAAAAATATATTAAAATATAATATAATCAGTAAATAGAGAAGAGAAGTTGAGATTCAAACAAAAAGCTGCATTTGCTCTGTGCCAAATGTCCTTTAGCAGATCTGATCAAGAAAGGAGCAAGGAAACTATGGTTAATAGTCATACTAACCAATTGATTGTAAACATCGATTAGCCATGACTAATGTTCAAGAATTGGGACTCAGCAGTGCTCCTCAGAAAATCCCAACTTAAACCCACAAAATAAGTTTCAATCACGAGAAAACGGGGAAGGGAAAAAAATGTGGACCCACTGAGGAGTCAATGCGGAAAGAAAAAAATAATCCTGAAATACAATCGAATTGTTAAGGTATATAAATACACATTAAATTAGTGTAAATGACACAGGACCATGGGAAAATGGTCAGGAAGAACACGACATAACCAAAACAATATATTCAATAAACCGTGAAATTGAAATGATGAATACGTTGGATAGAAATTATTTTTTATATTCGGACGCTAGGATCTCTAGCTGGAGTTTCTTTAAGTACCTTGTATATTCAGTAACCCCTCTAAAGTAGCCTTTGTTTATCAGTAACCTCAAAGTAGCCTTGTATATTCATAACCCTCATAAGTAGCCTTGTATAGTCAGTAACCCTCTAAAGTAGCTCCTGTGTATATTCAGTACACCTCTATAGCCTTGTATATTCAGTAACCCTAAAGTATCCTTGTATATTCAGATAAACCTCTCTAAAGTAGCCTTGTATATTCAGTAACCCTCTAAAGTAGCTTGTATATGCAATAACCGTGAAAGTAGCCTAGCCTGTATATTCAGTAACCCTCTAAAGTCCTGTATATTCAGTAACCCTCTAAAGTAGCCTTGTATATTCAATAAACCGTGAAAGTAACCCTTGTATATCAGTACCCCTCAAAAGTACCTTGAATATTAGTAACCCTAAAGTAGCCTTGTATATTCAGTAACCCTCAAAAGTAGCCTTGTATATTCAATAAACTGTGAAGTAGCCTTGTATATTCAGTAACACTCAAAAGTAGCCTTGTATATTCAATAAACCGTGAAAGTAGCCTTGTATTTGGTAACCCTGGAAAGTAGCCTCGTATATTAATAAATCGTGAAAGTAGCCTCGTATATTCAGTAACTCTCAAAAGTAGTCTTGTATGTTCAGTAACCCTTGAAAGTAGCCTTGTATAATTCGGTAACCCTCGAAAGTAGCCTTGTATATTCAATAAACCATGAAAGTAGCCTTGTATATTCAATAAACCATGAAAGTACCTTGTATTTCAATAACCATGAGTAGCCTTGTATATACGAAACCCTTGAAAGTGCCTTGTTATTCAGTAACCTCTAAAGTAGCCTTTTTCGTAACCCTCTAAAGTGCCTTGTATATTCAGTAACCCTCTAAAGTAGCCTTGTATATTCAGTAACCCTCAAAAGTAGCCTGATATTCAATAAACCGTGAAAGTAGCCTGTATATTCAGTAACCCTCAAAAGTAGCCTTTTATTCAATAAACTGTGAAAGTAGCCTTGATATTCAGTAACACTCAAAGTAGCCTTGTATATTCAATAAACCGTGAAAGTGCCTTGTTTATTTGGTAACCCTGGAAAGTAGCCTCGTATTTTAATAAATCGTTGAAAGTAGCCTCGTATTTCAGTAAACCATGAAAGTAGCCTTGTATATTCAAAAATCATGAAAGTAGCCTTGTTATTCATAAACCATGAAAGTAGCCTGTATGTTCAGTAACCCTTGAAAGTAGCCTTGTATATTCAGTAAACCATGAAAGTAGCCTTGTATATTCAATAAATCATGAAAGTAGCCTTGTATATTCAATAAACCATGAAAGTAGCTTTGTATATTCAATAAACCATGAAAGTAGCTTTGTATATTCAATAAACCATGAAAGTAGCTTTGTATATTCAATAAACCATGAAAGTAGCTTTGTATATCAATAACCATGAAGTAGCCTGTATATTCAATAAACCGTGAAAGTAGCCTGTATTTCAGTAACCCTCAAAAGTAGCCTTGTATATTTAGTAACCTCTAAAGTAGCCTTGTATATTCAGTAACCCTCAAAAGTAGCCTTGTATATTCAATAAACTGTGAAAGTAGCCTTGTATATTCAGTACACTCAAAGTAGCCTGTATATTCAATAACCGTGAAAGTAGCCTTGTTTATTTGGTAACCCTGGAAAGTAGCCTCGTATATTTAATAAATCGTGAAAGTAGCCTCGTATATTCAGTAACTCTCAAAAGTAGTCTTTATGTTCAGTAACCCTTGAAAGTAGCCTGTATAATTCGGTAACCCTCGAAGTAGCCTTGTATATTCAATAACCATAAAGTAGCCTTGTATATTCATAACCATGAAAGTAGCCTTGTATATCAATAAACCATGAAGTAGCCTTGTATATACAGAAACCCTTGAAAGTAGCCTTGTATATTCAGTAACCCTCTAAAGTAGCCTTGTATATTCAGTAACCCTCTAAAGTAGCCTTGTATATTCAGTAACCCTCTAAAGTAGCCTTGTATTCAGTACCCTCAAAGTAGCCTGTATATTCAATAAACCGTGAAAGTAGCTTGTATATTCAGTAACCCTCAAAGTAGCCTTGTATATTCAATAAACTGTTGAAAGTAGCCTTGTATTCAGTAACACTCAAAAGTAGCCTGTATATTCAATAAACCGTGAAAGTAGCCTTGTTTATTTGGTAACCCTGGAAGTAGCCTCGTATATTAATAATCGTGAAAGTGCCTCGTATATTCAGTAAACCATGAAAGTAGCCTTGTATATTCAAAATCATGAAAGTAGCCTTGTATATTCAATAAACCATGAAAGTAGCCTTGTAGGTTCAGTAACCCTAAAGTAGCCTTGTATATTCAGTAAACCATGAAAGTAGCCTTGTATATTCAATAAATCATGAATAGCCTTGTATATTCAATAACCATAAAGTAGCTTTGTATATTCAATAAACCATGAAAGTACGCTTTGTATATTCAATAACCATGAAAGTAGCTTTGTATATTCAATAAACCATGAAAGTAAGCTTTGTATATTCAATAAACCATGAAATAGCTTGTATATATCAATAACCATGAAAGTACCTTGTATATTCAATACCATGAAAGTAGCTTGTATATTTCATAAACCATGAAAGTAGCCTTGTATATTCAATAAACCATGAAAGTAGCCTTGTAATATCAATAACCATGAAAGTAGCCTTGTATATTCAATAAACCATGAAAGTAGCTTTGTATATTCAATAAACCATGAAAGTAGCCTTGTATATTCATAAACCTGAATAGCCTTGTTATCCATAACCCGAAGTACCTCAGTCCAAAATACCGAAAGTTTTGAACGATTTCAACAGAACTCTAGAACCAAACTTCTACATAAGTTGTAACCATGTTCTATTTAAAACAGGTTGTTTTTTTTTATTTAAATAAATATGTATGTTTCATTTTTAAATGACTTTATACTAATTAATGGTAGAGATTAAAGATATTTGAAAAAAGTGAGTTCTGACTTAAAGGGTAGGTCCACCCCCCACTAAAATTTGCCCGACTGTGTAGTGTACAAAAAATCCCTACCTTTCTCTTTTCTCCTTATGGCTCCTTAAGGAGCCTTTCTGTGTTTAAACCATATCTGGCTCTTCCTGCTCCTCTTAGAGGAGTATGGCCTGCCCAGTAGAGCTCTCCCCCCACCAACAACCCCCTTCCTTTGGATGCCTTTTACCAAAGCCTCGCTTATGGTTAAGTTGGGGCATTCCCCCAACCTGCATACTATGTTTAAAATGCAAAAAATCATCCCCAAAATGTATTAACCCACCCTTCGTGCCAACCTCTGCCATTCTTCCACACAAAGTTTCAGCCAATCACATATGCATCTCGTTTTTGGCCCTTGTGCTGTTCGTGCAGAGAGAACAGCATTTAAGGCCATGACCGAGGGAACAAATGCTGGTCATATCTTTTGGGGCCAATTTTGTATTTTTAACCTAGTGAGGTCTAGGTTATGAGGGGCTCCCCACATAATATCAACATTGATTTGGGTGGGGGGTGGAGATACCCTTTAAAAACTGATTTTCAAATATTCAAAAAAAAATTGAAAACAGGCCCACAGAGTCAACAAGAGTAAAAAAAAATCAAAAGTTCTGATTAAATTTAAGATATAAACAGCAATAATATGTAAGTAAAAAAGTTTAGGGACCTGAGAAAACAGCCTGGGAAACATATAACCCACCTTTCTTGAAATCATCCTATATATTTGATCATTCTTTGTTATTCAATTTTGAAAATTGGATAATTCTAGAAAATTCGATTTAGAATTTTTAATAAATATACAAATGGATAAAAAATGTAAAAAATACGGGTAACTTAATGGTAATAGAAGGGTGCAAACACTTAAATAGCAATTGTCAGTATGAAAGTGTGTAATTTGTAAGTACTTAGCTGGTTATAGATTATTTTATACGACTGTGTGGTCCTTCACTTTCTCCTCTGGTATTAGGTGAGTCGTTACCCATGGCCGCAAGGCTCGCAGTCCGGCAATTGAAGGTAAGGTCCTTCTCTAACCATTAAGATTTCTGTATTTAGAGGGCATGCCCAACCTAAAATAAAGTTACCTTAGAAATGTTAATCATCCCCCAAACCTAGGTTTCGCATTACCTATATGTTTCAAAGATGCCCCTAAAGTTCCTTACCTGACCCGGTCCCCGACGCTCCTCTGCTCGGCGGCTGACAGCCGCTCCACTTCCTGGTTGGCGGCTGGCAGTAAAAGCGCAACGTGAACATCATGCCCAAAACCTGACAGCAACCAGGAGTAGAGCAGCTGTCAGCGCAGAAGCCCTCTGCTCCTGTTTTTGCATGAAACAGAACCACGGCAGCTCCCGAGGGCCAGGTCAGGTTAGTCCCTTCAGGGGAATATTTAAAACAAAAAGATATGTGTGAAACCTAGGTTTGGGGGGTGATTACTATCTAAGGTAAGCTTGTGGAGGTTCTCATTCATCCAGGTCATGGTATATCTGTTGTTTCAATTAGATCAACTGGACTTGAAGTTTAGTTCTTGAAGACGTTTCGCTAGTCATCTGACTGGCTTTCTCATTCAGAAGACTTGTACAAAATCTGTGGCAATTATGTACCCTGGAAAATCCCAATTAGCATATCACAGCCAGACTGGGCCTTTGTCAAAAGAAGTAGAGGAAAGAAAAGAACACTTATACCAACAGAGAAGGGGGAAGCAAGACAGGAGGATGAACATGGTCATCCATATGTAGCAGGGGCTCCGAGAAATTAAGAAGAATTTTCATAAACACCGTATCCCTGTCTGCTTTAAACAGAACAAGACACTGAGGCAGCAATTGGTACATCTGAAAAACCCAATACCGAAACACAAGAAAAGCAACATCATATACCAGTGTAGTGCAGTGAAGAATGCTCTGATTTGTATGTGGGGGGTCGGACTCAGCCGTGTACCTGCATCTTAGATAAGGACATACCTTTAAAGATTGTAATGTTAACATATTGGCAAGGAAGCGTGACTGGTTCAAGAGAGGTGTTAAGGAGGCCATTTATGTAAAAAAAAGAAACCAAGCCTAAATAGAGGTGGGGGGTTCGACACCATCTGTCTGCCATGTACAATGCTGTTTTGACACCTTACTCTGGCGTTCCTATACACCTCTTAGCCACTATCCAATCACACCCCTAACACTTGGCTGTGATATGCTAATTGGGATATTCCAGGGTACATATTGCCCAGATTCTTGTACAAGTCATTCTGAATCGAGAAAGCCAGTCGGATGACTAGCGAAACGTCTTCAAAACTAAACTTCAAGTCCAGTTGATCTAATTGATACAACAGATATATCTAAGGTAACTTTTTTTAGGCTGACTTGTCCTTTAAAGACTTAAATTTTTTATCCATACATTTTTCACTTTTCCAAGTGTATATTAAAGGATAAGTATAATATAAAATGAAGTTATGGTCAATAGGAAAGATGCAGCTTTAAAAATACATTTGCCATATTCTTTCCTCCCCCTAACCCCTCCAGAGCCTAATATAGCTTTGTAGAGTTAAGTTTGTTACATCTTGTTTGTCACTAGTGATTAGTTAGATCTGCCCCTCCAGATTTTCATCTAGCTCCTGATTTGCTAGCCTCATGCAGTTATGCCCCTGGCTAAACTCAAAGGACAAACGACCATAGGGAAGGATTAATGATTTATCTGGACATCTTAACGCAATGGCTACCAGTATAGAATGATAATAAATGAAAGAAATATAAAGTACATTTACCTGCTGTTGTTTGTGTCCCACCAGCATCAGTGTTAAGAAGAGTCTTAATGAAATGGGAAACATGTCACATCAGACATTTAGATAAAAACCATTGTAGAATATTAATGACTCTAATGACTCTAGTGCACTAGGACGTGCTAGCAGAATAAGATACAGTGACATTAGGGGAATAGAAAAAATAACAGTTACAGTTCAGAATAAAACAAACTGGAACAAATACTAAATTGACATAAGACACTTTATACTCAGCTATTCCCTGTTCCATAGCGACATAGAACCCATGGTCAGGACCTAAATCATAACATAAGTCCTCACATCTGGTACTACTAATGGTAGGAAGAAATGGAGTGAGGGGCAGGTCAGTATAATTGTCCTTTAAGAGCAACATGTGAACTTCCTGTAGGTACCAGGGTGCACAGTCTGAATAAAGACACCAGATCTATGGAATTATATAATGGCAATAGTGAAGACTGGGAGAGCTTTCAGTCACACCGTAACCTTTTAAAAAGCAGAACTGCCATTTAAGAAAAAGTGATAGTAAGCATCTCAAACATCAGTGGAAATAAACTTTACGCTTTTTAAAAGAATTGTCAACAGTTTAATGTCAACATTATATGATTTTTGGTGTGGGGCTTCTTACACAGACATCGTGACTGTCACTGACACTGACAGACAGGGCAGACCAGGAACTGTAACTTTCCAAGCCTTTAACTTAAGATCTACAGAAGCTAGAGAAATAATCTTATCTGTTTGAAGGTATGAAAGAGCTTGGTTAAATAGAGAGCACGTGTATGGAGACCAGATACCCTTTAAAAATGTTGTAAGTTAAGAAAAAGTGATAGTAGGTATCTCAGGGGCATGTTGGTGGGGGTTACTGGTGCCTGAATGCCACTTTTCCTTGTGCTCAGTGCTGTCTGCTGTTCCACTGCTCCTGGTGCCCATAGATTACTACATAGACTGTTACATTGTTTATTAAACTGAGTAAGAAGCAGCATTTTTTCATTTTAAAAATGTTTATATCTGCCCTGTGATTGACAACAGCATAGAAAACTGTATTAACATTACCCGCAGCTGCCAGGAGACTGGGTTTATATGCAGTACTTACTGTACCCTACTATATATATATATATAATATAATATATATATATATATATATATAATAAATATATATACATACACATAAGTGATTTTCCATATATTCTTTATACAGAAAATAGTTCAATGTGCCCATAACTGGTCCTATTTTCCATCTTGCCCAATTGGTCATGATACCAACAATATTCAGCAAATTCTGAAATTCAGCTCTAACTATGAAAGACACTAATGATAATGTAGCACAGAATGTTAGGCTGGGTAACATGGACAAATTTTTCATCCTGACCAACAGTGCCAAGCGAAATCCCCTCCCGTTTTTGGCCGACGAACCAATACACGGAAATATCAGTCGGTTGGGCTGAAAATATGGTTGTGTGTCCCAGCCTTAATGAATATACTTTATAACGTGTAAAGAGGATATTTTTGTTGGCTAACTGGGAATAATTATGAGAGAAAGAGAGAATATATTTATATATAGATATATATATATATATATATATATATATATTAATAAAATATTATATGATCCATAGATAATAAGAATAAATGGATGTATTTGGGTAATGTACTTCCTATTGGGCTTGTTCATTGGTAACCCATTCAGGAATCCAACCCCCCCCTTGAAAATCCTGTGTTTGCCCCTGTTATATAATTATACATATATATACAGGGGCAATTTGTCTTTGCCTTTGCAATAGTTTGCCATGCAAGCACAGGGAGAACATAAAAACTCTTGCAGATGTGTCCAAGGGTGGAATTGAACTCAGGACTTCAGCGCTGCAAGGCATCAGGTGCTATCCACTGAGCCACTGTGGTGCCCAGTATGTAATGCAATAATAATATATCAATGCATTTGTCTTACCTTTTCTAACAGTCACCCCTGGAATTAAAACTACATACAGTGTGAGATACAGTATAGAAAGGTGGATACAATGTTTCAATAACATATTCTGGTTTTCTATTCACCTCTCAACCCACTTGTTCCACATTTGGGAATTCTATTTCTACACACAGCTCATGTAGTGCAAATGACAAACACACAGCATGGCATTCATCATAGAGCTGCTATGGAAATATAAAACGCACCCATTGTCTTCTCTACTGTGAACATGTGATTTTACATTTACTCATGGAGAACAACATTTACTACTTTCTTTGATTGAATATTTTTATGTCAATCATATGCAGACATAATGTATATACAAGGTCAAACGCAAGGGAACTCTAATCTCTATTACATAAAAGAAGTAGTACTTCCCCTGCCAGTAAAGTGGTGCTTGACCGTGAGTACAGTGTGCCCACCTATACCTAACAGGTAAACAATATCAATGGTACATTTCCTGGAACTTGCACAGTGCGAACATATGCATAATATATGCACATGCGCAAATGTGAACATACGCATACGCAAGCTCCGCTGTGACCTTCATGGATCAACGGAGGAGCGCGATCAAGGTTAAGTACTTACCTGCCTGGCTCCTAATCATTTAATGAAGAACTGGAAGTAGACACAGCTCCTTTACCTCCTGTTCTTCGATTTAATGGAGAAAAAAAATGGAGCCTATTTATGATGGAGATATGCTTTAAGTCACCATATGATGGGAAACGTTAAGACCCAGATGGTAGTGGAAGGAGTGGGAACATAAACACATGTTAAACTATTGCAATGTGTCTCAATAGAAACAAAAGATTATGTCTCAGTATGGGACACGGTGTAATGTACAATACAACTATCTCCTGATTCTCCTAAATGTGAAGAAATTAGGAAAGAAAAAAGCTACAAAGATCAATAGGTCTTATGTATATTTTGTATATATCCAGCATAACTGACACTTAAATCAGGGTTTGTGTCAGGCACACTGAGTGCATGGAGATGGCAGACACTGGTTAGACAGATAGGGTGTGTCAGGTACACTGGGTGCTATAGACCAGATAAGGTGTGTCAAGGCACACTGAGTGTATGGACCAGATAGGGTGTGTCAGGCACACTGAGTGCTATGGACCAGATAGGTGTTCAGGCACATGATGCTATAGACCAGATAGGGTGTGCAGGCACACTGGGTGCTATAGACCAGATAGGTGTGTCGGTACACTGGGTACTATAGACCAGATAGGGTGTGTCAGGCCACTGAGTGCTATGGACAGATAGGTGTGTCAGGCACACTGAGTGGCTATAGACCAGATAAGGTGTGTCAGGCACACTGGTGCTATAGACCAGATAGGGTGTGTCAGGCACACTGAGTGCTATAGACCAGATAGGGTGTGTCAGGCACACTGAGTGCTATAGACCAGATAGGGTGTGTCAGGCACACTGGGTGCTATAGACCAGATAGGGTGTGTCAGGCACACTGAGTGCTATGGACCAGATAGGGTGTGTCAGGCACACTGATGATGGACGATAGTGTGTCAGGCCACTGAGTGCTATAGACCAGATAGGGTGTGTCAGGCACACTGAGTGCTATGACCAGATAGGGTGTGTCAGCACACTGAGTGCTATGGACCAGATAGGGTGTGTCAGGCACACTGAGTGCTATAGACCAGATAGGGTGTGTCAGGCACACTGAGTGCTATGACCAGATAGGGTGTGTCAGTACACTGAGTGCTATAGACCAGATAGGTGTGTCAGGCACCGAGTGCTATAGACCAGATAGGTGTGGTCAGTACACTGGGTGCTATAGACACCCGATAGGGTGTGTCAGGCACACTGAGTGCTATAGACCAGATAGGGTGTGTCAGGCACCTGAGTGCTATAGACCAGATAGGGTGTGGTCAGGCACACTGAGTGCTATAGACCAGATAGGGTGTGTCAGGACACTGAGTGCTATGACCAGATAGGGTGTGTCAGGTAACTGGGTGCTATGACCAGATAAGGTGTGTCAGGCACACTGAGTGCTATAGACCAGATTAGGGTGTGTCAGGTAACACTGGGTGCTATAGACCAGATAGGGTGTGTCAGGTACACTGGGTGCTATGGACCAGATAGGGTGTTCAGGTACACTGGGTGCTATAGACCAGATAGGGTGTGTCAGGCACACTGAGTGCTATAGACCAGATAGGGTGTGTCAGGTACACTGGTGCTATAGACCAGATAGGGTGTGTCAGGTACACTGGTGGCTATGGACCAAGTAGGGGGTGTGTCAGGTACACTGGGTGCTATAGACCAGATAGGGTGTGTCAGGCACACGGAGTGCTATAACCAGATAGGGTGTGTCAGGTACACTGGTGCATAGACCAGATAAGGGTTGTGTCGGTACACTGGGCTATGGACCAATAGGGTGTGTCAGGTACACTGGGTGCTATAGACCAGATAGGGTGTGTCAGGCACACTGAGTGCTATAGACCACGATAAGGGTGTCAGGCCACTGGGTGCTATAGACCAGATAGGTGTGTCAGGTACACTGGGTACTATAGACCGATAGGGTGTGTCAGGCACACTGAGTGCTATGGACCAGATAGGGTGTGTCAGGCACACTGAGTGCTATAGACCAGATAAGGTGTGTCAGGCACACGGGGTGCTATAGACCAGATAGGGTGTGTCAGGCACCACTGAGTGCTATAGACCAGATAGGGTGTGTCAGGCACACTGAGTGCTATAGACCAGATAGGGTGTGTCAGGCACACTGGGTGCTATAGACCAGAATAGGGTGTGTCAGGCACACTGAGTGCTATGGACCAGATAGGGTGTGTCAGGCACCTGAGTGCTATGGACCAGATAGGGTGTGTCAGGCACACTGAGTGCTATAGACCAGATGGTGTGTCAGGCACACTGAGTGCTATGGACCAGATAGGGTGTGTCAGGCACAACTGAGTGCTATGGACCAGATAGGGTGTGTCAGGCACACTATCTATAGACCAATAGGTGTGTCAGCACACTGATGCTATGGACCAGATAGGGTGTGTCAGGTCACTGAGTGCTATAGACCAGATAAGGTGTCAGGCACACTGAGTCTATAGACCAGATAGGGTGTGTCAGGTACACTGGGTGCTATAGACCAGATAGGGTGTGGTCAGGCACACTGAGTGCTATAGACCAGATAGGGTGTGTCAGGCACACTGAGTGCTATAGACCAGATAGGGTGTGTCAGGCACACTGAGTGCTATAGACCAGATAGGTTTGTGTCACAGGCACACTGAGTGCTATGGACCAGATAGGGTGTGTCAGGTACACTGGGTGCTATAGACCAGATAAGGGTGTGTCAGCACACTGAGTGCTATAGACCAGATAGGGTGTGTCAGGTACACTGGGTGCTATAGACCAATAGGGTGTGCAGGTACACTGGGTGCTATGGACCGATAGGGTTGTGTCAGGTACACTGGGTGCTATAGACCAGATAGGGTGTGTCAGGCACACTGAGTGCTATAGACACCGATAGGGTGTGTCAGGTACACTGGGTGCATATACGCAGATGGGTGTGTCAGGTACACTGGGTGCTAGGACCAGATAGGGTGTGTCAGGTACACTGGGTGCTATAGACCAGATAGGGTGTGTCAGGCACACTGAGTGCTATAGACCAGATAGGGTGTGTCAGGTACACTGGGTGCTATAGACCAGATAAGGTGTCGAGTACACTGTTTACTAAAGGCCAGATATGTTATGTCAGATACAACAGATAAGGTATGTCAGATACACTGGGTGCTTTAGACCAGATAAGGTGTGGTGGGTACACTGGGTGATATAGACCAGATAGGGTATGTCAGGTTTACTGGGTGCTATAGACTAGATAGGGTGTGTCAGGTACACTGGATGCTATAGACCAGATAGGGTGTGTTGGGTACACTGGGTGATATAGACCAAAAAGGTGCCAGGTACACTGGGTGCTATAGACCAGATAAGGCGTGTCCGGTACACTGTGTGCTATAGACCAGATAGGCTATGTCAGGTACACTGGGTACTATAGACCAGATAGGGTATGTCAGGTGCACTAGGTGCTATAGACCAGATAGGGTATGTCAGGTGCACTAGGTGCTATAGACCAGATAGGTGTGTGTCAGGTACATTGGGGCTATAACCAGATATGTGTGTCAGGTACACCAGGTGCTATAGACCAGATAGGGTGTGTCAGGTACACTAGGTGCTATAGACCAGATAGGGTGTGTCAGGTACACTGGGTGCTATAGACCAGATAGGGTGTGTCAGGTTACACTGGGGTGCTATAGACCTATAGGGTTATGTCAGGTACACTAGGTGCTATAGACCAGATAGGGTGGTCAGGTACATTGGGTGCTATAGACCAGATAGGGTGTTCAGGTACACTAGGTGCTATAGACCAGATAGGGTGTGTCAGGTACACAGATGTATAGACCAGATAGGGTGTAGGGTACATGGGTGTCTATGGACCAGATAGGGTGTGTCAGGTACACTGGGTGCCATAGAACCAGATGGTTGTGTCAGGTACACTGGGTGCTATAGACCAGATAGGGTATGTCAGGTACACTGGGTGCTATAGAACAGATAGGGTGTATCAGGTACACTGGGTGCTATAGACCAGATAGGGTGTATCAGGTACACTGGGTGCTATAGACCAGTGTCAGGTACACTGGGTGCTATAGACAGATAGGGTATGTCAAGTACACTGGGTGCTATAGACCAGATATCCTAAAGACAGCTAGAGCAGCATTTTTGGATTGGCACATGTTTTGTTCAAATATATAGTATTATAACAATTCAATGCAGTCAATACAATGTTAATTTACACAATATCTGATTACAACAAACACTGTAGTGTATAGAGTATGTGTAATTACAGCATTAAGTCTAACATTAAGAACAGAGGGATGCTGGGAGTAAATATTTGCATTGCCAAGTGTGCCACAGTCTAAAAAGTCTGTCTTGGCTGAGGCTATGACAAAGCACGTGCATTGCCATAGGCTTGCGCTGCAATCTGCGCTATGTTGCACAATCAGAACGCATGCAATCTGCAAAAAATGGTGATGGCATGTACTCCAGTGCCATGTCTATTAAAAGAAAACTAAATTTTTTCAAAAACTTGTTAGCCAACTATAGGTTCTTTTGTTTTCCAATATTTCTACCAGCTTAAAGGGGAACTGTGGTCTACAAACAGTAACCCATGGCATCCGTGAGTGGGCGGGGCTTAGACACCCACGAGTGGGCGGGGATTAGGCACCTGCAAGTGGGCAGGGCCACCTGCACCCATGAGTGGACGGGGCCACGACACCCAGTGGGCGGGGCCACATGGGGCTGTAAGATAATAGGCCATGGGAGGCCTGCAACTGGAGGGACCATGGGGTCCATGAGTGGGAGGACCAGGGAGGCTGCAAAGGGGAGGAGGGAGACACAGGACAGTTTGACTGACATGTTTCAGAGCAGGAAGCAGGAAGTGCAGGGGACCTGGTGATGCTGCTGCCATATCACACACAAAAATGTAAATATCTTCAAAACTATGCAAAATAAACAATGGAAATAAATTGCAAAAAATTCTCAGGAGAGCAATTCCTATCAATTTACCTAAATTTACCTAAAGTCATTTTTGGACCCACAGTTCCTTTAACAATGCAATCTCTATACGGAACCAGGGGTGCCTAACTCATTTGACCTCAAGGGCCTCATGTGCCGCACCTGACCACCTTGAGGGCCACACAATAATAAAATAATTGGGTGTGTATCACTTTAATATTTTGTTGTATGTGCATTTTATTTTATTTTTTTTATCATTCACAAATTAATCATCAGATCATATTAGGGAATGATAAACTAGGAATATGGGCATAAATGGCCTTTTCCAAGTCAAAATTCGATCAGAAAAATCACTTCCCAGAAATCATTTTCCAGGAAGTGATTTTTTATTCATTGGCAAAGATCAATAATTAGGTGATCAGATCTGTCCCCAAGTTTTTGCTCAGTAGCAAAAAAAAAATCCTATTTATGAATGGAACTCTGAGCACAACTGTAACTCTGACATAGCAAGCTGTCACACACACAGCTTGCTGATGTCAGGTATTGCCTGCAATCTGAATTTAAGGGGACACAAGGGAAGACCCCAGTGAAGAAGGAATCACTGGAGTATACATTTCCGGCAAACTCCTCTTCCTCTTTGTGGGACCCTTCCATTAATCGGTCATGGCTTCTAGGGCTGTTAGCTTCCAATTCTCCCACATAATTTGGACCAAACCGTTGGACTTTTGAGAGGTCTAGGGGGCACTGAATGCTGTCCCCTGATTGCCCTATGCAGCAAAGGGGCAGTATGCAGCAAAGTGCCCAGGGCCACTCCAAATTGCGATCAGGTCACGTGTTGGGCACCACTGCACTGACTTATGGACAAAGCTATTCAAACAATATTTTATATAAATGAAACGCACCTGAAGGCATTACAGTTTGTTGCGAATTTTAATGGCAGAATGTCATCATCGTCCTATACTAAGGGAAAATATATAAAAATAGTTGAAGTGTACAGGTTTAGGGATTGGCTCCAGTACACTAGGGTGGCTCTATCACAATAAAGGCATACAGTTATGCCATGCCTAGGGGGGGCGTTGGATACAACGGTTAAACGTTCCGCACCGAGAGTTTGTTTAACGTGACGTGAAATTCAATAAACTTGAGAAGATACAAATCTTCAGTGTTACATAGTTTGACATGAAGTTGCAGATCCATGAAATTTATATTATGGTCCAAGAATGCAAAGACAAAAATTCGCAACCCTTTACCCAACCAGTAACTCCTACCTATCTGAACTGACGGATCAAGAGGAATCGAAAAATCTATATTAATCGCTTTGTTCAGAAGGGATAAACCTTGACGGTAAGAGAGTCAATGTCCAAGCCTCTCCGACCTTACATCATCTACACGGCTAGTTCATGGATCTTGCTGAGTCCAGTATGGTTTTGGAAGCAATCTTTATAGTTTAACCATGGAGGGTTAAACCACCATTAGATTCATTTATAAAAAAACATTTTTACATTACACTGTTGCTGTGCAGAGAGAATAATGACTAAGGGCCCATAGCACAATTCAGAGCGTGTTTTGCATTCCAAATCGTAGTCATTCAAATCTCGCATCTGATTTGACATTGGCAAAGCCATCGGAGGGGTCCCACTAATGGTGCTGGGTCCGACCCTTTAATTGAAATGCATGTGTCCTAATACTCAAAGTATGGGTACGATTGCAGCGAACATACCAATAACCATGCTAAACAGTGCATTTTAAAAAATCTGCATTTGCTGCGTGTGTGATAGTTTGGACCTAGGACCTGATTCTTTTAACTGTATTGGCAAATAATATTTTGCTTAGTTCTAATCCTTCTGAATAAAGTTTCAATGAAATCATTTAGGCCTGGTTGTAAGGTCTACATTCATCCAGGTCTCATGGTATATCTGTGTTATTCACTTGATCAACTGCGACCTATTTCTTTCTATTCTAACCAGGTCATGGTATATCTGGTGTTATTCCTTAGATCAACCTGGACTATGTTCTCATTGCTACCAGTCAATGGTCTATCTGTGTTATTCATTAGGATCAATAGACTATTCTCATTCTACCAGGTATGGTCTATCTGTTGTTATTCACTTAGATCAACTAGAATATCTCATTCTACCAGGTCATGGGTCTATCTGTGTATTCTCACTTAGATCACTGGACTATTTCTCAATTCTACCAGTCACTGGTATATTGGTGTATTCAGTTAGATCAAACTGGACGGGTTTCATTGCGTCCAGTCAATGGTCTATCTATGGCAATTCCATTAGATCAATGGACTATTCTCATTCTACCAGGCATGGTTAATCTGTGTTATTCAGTTAGATCACTGGATGGTTCTCATTTATGCAGGTCAGGTCTATCTGTGTTATTATTCACGTTATGATCAACTGGACTGGTTCTATCTATCAGGTCATGGTATATCTGTTTAATTAGTTAGATCAGACTGTATTGGTTTTTCTTTTAATCCGGACTTGGTATTATCGGTTGGTATTCAGTTAGATCAACTGGACTATGTTCCATTATCCAGGTCAGTGGTCTATCTGTGTTATTCAGTTAGTCAACTGACTTGTTTCTCATTTATCCAGGTCTGGTCTATCTGTGTTATTCAGTTAGTATCAACTGACTGTTCTCTTCATCCAGGTGATGGTCCTATCGTGTGTTATTCAGGTTAGATCAACTGGGACTGGTTCTCATTCAATCCGGGTCATGGATATAACTGTTTTAATTAGTTAGATCAGCGTGGATTGGTTTTCTTTTATCCAGGACTTGGTATATCTGTGGTGTTATTAGCACAGTCCATAGTACCATGTAAGAAATGAGAGGACAACTTGGTGATAACTTGGTTAATTCGTCTTACCTTCAAAATTTTTTAGCACTGTAATAAGAGCAATAATACAATAGTGAGGATAACAGGATGGGAATCATAACAGACGGGTTGCACATATTGTTGTTTGTATTGCAGATCTCAAACCACTTAATCTGTGGATTTACTTTAAAAGGGAATGTCCACTCCCCAAATAAAAATGTAGCAAACAGGGTGATGGACGCATTGTTATGAAATGGATAGATGTAATATCCATTAGCACAACTTTAACTTCTTCGTTCCTAACCACTCGTGGTTACAAATGGACGTTATCCCCAACCGCAAGTTAATTTAATATGCCAATAGCTAGCTAACCGTATCACAGTACCACAAAGTTCCACGCAGTGGTTAAGTCGGTGCTTGCGTTTGCAACCTAAAGCCGATATAATATACCGTACAATACGGAACCGAGAGGTGCATTGCCCTTTTATCTTTCTTCTTTCCAAACCACAAAACTACTCGTCTCACGACTTATACCTGCGACGAACGGCCCGTTGTTTGGACGATACTTGTGAGTGTGAAGAGCTCGGCCGTGATCCAGGGGGTCAGAGGTCTTCTGCAAAATTGTACTGTTGTCGATCCCTTTACCCACCTGCATTAACTTCACCATCACCCTTCACTTCTATTCAACCCCTCCGTCAAACCTCCACAGCCCCCCAATTAAAAAAAGTCACAGTGAACGTACATGCCACCTCAGTATACCAAACTGACAAGCACCTAACCCAAACACACATACCCACACACAGAGCAGTCACCAGATATGACCCTGGAGCACGCAACAGTCAGTCATAACTGTGACACCTGAAACCACAGTGGCTACTGGTCCCCCCCGACCATGTGTACCACTTCTAGAAAGCCTTGGTAAAGAACTTTAAAACAGATGGCAAACCTTCACAGACAAGGCATGCTGAATATTGGGAAAATTTAGCTCCGGAATGTTTAGCAGGTAATAAGTTTTTGCCGCTTGGGTGGTTTGATCGGGTAAATGAGGAAGCCAAGTCATTTTTTATTTCGGAGTAGATATGCTTGTAAAACTTATGAAGGACCCTGTCATGATGACAGAAAATCTAAAAATGAAACTGAATGTCTGAAACTAACTGATCTCAATCCCGGCCAAATCTTAATATTATTCCTATTGGCCTGAATTAAAAGAGCGTGAAAGGCCATTCTATAGTGCAAGCGTAATGACTCTGTTTAGTGTGCCCCCGGTGTCACTACTGCCTTAGATCTAACATTATGGGGAGGCTTTTCTTCTTTTTTTTCTTATGGGGAGGCCTTTAATAAAACACAGTAAGAACGTGAAATTACCCATAGGTCTCATGGTTTCCTCCACTGTCTCGGGTTTTACATAAGGATGAGAACACGACTGACTACCAACCAGCCTAAAACCAGACAATGCGAAACTTTGCAAATAAAATTCCTCTTGCGTTGCCCTTATGTGGGACACCAGAAAGCAGAGCCTTGCAAATGCATAGGCCCCCATCTTATTTTCAACCATGACAGAGGGCTCCTCTCCTCACTGGTAGATGAGCAGGAGAGGGGCCCCATCATAGTTTTGCTGGGGCGCCCAGTGATTCATATCACTGATGTTACTTTTTAGAGAATATTGTAATTCATTGGATTTATGAATACAGTGTAAAAGTACATTATATTGACTAGCAGTATTGATTTTTGTAACATGTAGTATATTATGAAGTTACTGCCAACTAACATATATAAATCCTACGCAGAAAATTATTCCAAACCCCACAATACGAGCAGTCACTCTGACCCTCTGACGGAACACACCCTTTTAGAAAACCCCGCCTAAATATTATTAAGGTATGTGATCATAGAGCAGGTTTATACAAACCTAAAAGGTTAACATGTAAATGTTGAAGAAAAGAAAGAAACTCATAAAAAAGTAAAAATTTAAGTAAACTTAAATGTACCTAGGTTCATACAGCCTTAGAAAAACAAAGGAAAAAAATTAGCAGATAAATCATTAAAACATCATAGACAATTAAGGTGTATACAATGGATTTAAATTGCACTGGGGCGGCACTTACCACAGTAAAGTTGGGTACACTGTCAGGATCTTTAAGATGACAACAGAAGATCGACAGACAGATTTAAAGATCAGGCTTGCACACGGTCCCGAGCATAATCTCTATTCGGGAATACATTTGGAATGATACATAGACCTTCAGTTACAGCCAACACCCTATACTTAGTACAGATGGGCTGATCAAGACTGGGGACATTGACGTTTTAGAATCATTATTGTTATTTTAATTAAAGACGATCTATAAGATTATATAGATTACCCTCCCACTATTTGAAGTAGGTGGGGCCCGCACTAGAGATGGGATTCACACAAACCCGCCCAACATCGGAACCCCTTGGTGTCGAAATCCGAAAGATCGTCCGAATCCAGACAGATCCTAAGGAGTTCGGGACTATCGGAACAAATTTAGAAGATCTGAATATACGGTAGCTATTTTTGATATAAGTTTTTTAAAAGATCTTAGAACGTTCGCAAATCCTCGAAAATACAAACGGAGACTATTCTGGGTTCCCTATCGTTATTTTCGAAAATCCCCCCCCAAAGGTGAGGTTATTGTCGATAATTTTCAAAATAGTCTTAAAACTGGAAACTCTTCACAATATGATTGGAAACTCGAAATGGTCTCTGATCGGTTTTCGAGAATTTTTGAAAAGTTCGAAGATCTAGAGATCCGGCAATCCCAAACGGAACGAAACTATTAGTTTCGGCAAATCTACTCCAGACCACCTCTTTTTGCAAATTACAAGTGCATGTCATCCCCCAAAAACTAAAAATTAACGTACTACTGGCCCCACTGTGTTAGGTTTAAAATGCTCCTTACCTTAAGCATCCCAGCTCCTTATGGTTCTTGCTTCAGTGTATTCAAAGTCCAGGAACTGAGGAGTAGGAGACGGTCTTCCTGTGGAAAGGTTTCTGCTCTGGATGTGTCCTCTGCATTGATTCAGGCATGCACTTTCCCGCCTCCCTCCCACCATCGGATCCATCCTCTGCAATGGATAAGCTCTAGTTTTTAACCCTTGTAGTATAGTGTAGCGCCCCCTGCCCAAACCAAAACACCCGACCTGTTTTTTAAAAAAATCCCACCAGAATCAAAGCGACAAGTTCCCACGGTCATCTTCATCAGCCAATCAAAGGGGCGGCTGCCGGTCTGACCGTTTGGCAACGTCCTGACAAAAAGGGAGCCGCGAGGAGCCGCCATTGGATGTGAAGGGCATGTAAGTATGATTGGCTTTTTAATTTTAAAAAAGACTGTAAACGTTTAGGTCTGGGAAGGGGGGAGCGTACACTATATGGAAAGTTTCATATTGGGGTGGATCTTCTGCCTTTAAGAATTTTGCCAAGATGACAAATAGCTTTGGGAGAGCATTAATTTACAAATAGATAGGGGGAGGGGGTTCATTTAAAAAAAGATGATGGGCATAACAAATTTTAGGAATAACAAAGCCAGTGGAATATCGGCCCATTTAGGTCTGTCTAGGTGATTGGGGGTTAAAGGGAGTCTCTTCACATCCTTTCATTTGAAAATTTCTTTTTGCCATTATATCTATTTACAGGATCATGAAACAAGCCAGGGAAAGGTTGGTGGCATATTGATGATGGATGTTTGACCCACTAGCCATGAAGGCTAAATAATGGGAAATCTAGGTAATATCTGTTCCAGAATGTCCTTACCTGGTAGTCGCAATAACACAAAAAGAATAAAAATACAGTGAGATGCAGAGTAAGGAAATCGGTACATGGCTCAGTCGTATCTATATCATAATACCAATACATTAAGTATCGTGATATACAGTAAGGCATCAGTACATGGCTAAGTCTACTATATATAATACAATACATTACAGTATAGTGATATATCAGTAAGGAATTGGTACCCCATGGCTCAGTCTATCTTATCATAATACAATACATTACAGTAAGTGAGAAAGCAAGGAATCGGTACAAGACGCTCAGTCCTACTATACATAATACAATAAATTACAGTAGTGAGATTCCAGTAAGGAATCGTACCGGCTCAGTGATCTATTCATAATACAATACATTACAGTATAGTGATATACAGTAAGGAATCGGTACAACGGCTCAGTTCTATCTATAATAATACACTACATTACAGTTATAGTGATATACAGTAAGGAATCGTTACATGGCCAGTCTATCTATAATAATACAATACATGACAGTATAGTGATATACAGTAAGGAATCATACATGCTCAGGCTATCATCATAATACAATACATACAGTATAGTGATATCAGTAAGGAATCGTACACGCTCGTCTATCTATTCATAAATACATTACAGTATAGATTGATACAGTAAGGAATTGGTACATGCTCAGATCCTATTATATCATAAGACAATACATACTTATCAGTATATGATTACAGTAAGGAATTGGGTACATGGCTCAGTCTATCTATATCATATACAATACATTAACGTCATAGTGATATACAGTAAGGAATCGGTACATGGCTCGTCTATCTATATCATAATAAATACATTACAGTATGTGATATACAGTATGAATTGGTACATGGCCGATCTATCTAATATCAATAATACAATACATTACAGTATAGTGATATACAGTACGGAAATCGTACTGGCGGAGTCTATCTATAGCATATACAATACATCCGTATAGGTGATATACAGTAAGGATCGGCTAAATGTCCGTCTATCTATATCATCATACAGATACTTACAGTATAGGAGATACAGTCAGGAATCGGTACTGGCTCAGTCCTATCTATATATAATACAATACATATAGTATAAGTGAGATAGACAGTAAGGAATCGGTACAAGGTCAGTCTATCTATTATCATAATACAAACATCAGTATAGTGATATACAGTAAGGAAATCGGGTACCATGGCTCAGTCTAGTCATATCATAATACAGTACATAATTATAGTGATATACAGTAAGGAGTCGGTACATGGCTCAGTCCTAATCTATATCATAATACAATACATTACAGTATAGTGATATACCAGTAAGGAATCGGTACATGGCCTCAGTCTAATCTATATCATAATACAATACTTACAGTATAGTGATATACAGTAAGGAATCGGTACATGGCGCAGTCTATCTATATCATAATCAACATACATATCAGTATAGTGAGATACAGTAAGGAATCGGTACAGAGGCTTCCAGTCTATCTATTCATAAAAACACAATACTTTATCAGTATAGTGATATACAGTAAGGAATCGGTAATGGCGTCTCTATCTATATCATAATACAATAACTTACCGTATAGTGATATACAGTAAGGATCGTAACATGTCTCAGTCTATCTCATATCATAATCAGTACATTACATATGATAAGATATTCAGTAAGGAATCGGTACATGGCTCAGTCGATCTATATCATACACAATACAATTACAGTATAGTGAATGATACAGTAAGGAATCGGTACAAGGCTCAGTCTATCTATATCAAATACAATACATTAAGTGTTAGGTGACTATAACAGTAAGGAATCCGGTACACGGCTCAGTCTATCTTAGTCATAATACAATAAATTACCAGTGTAAGTGATTACAGTAAGGAATCGGTAAACAAGGTCAGTCTCATCTAATCATAATACAATACATTACAGTGTAGTGATATCACAGTAAGGATCGGTACAAGGTCTCATTCTATCCTATATTCATATAACAATTACATTCAGTGTAGTGAATACAGTAAGGAACTTGGTACAGCTCGGTCTATTCGTATATCATAATACCAATACATTACAGTATAGTGATTACAGTAAGGAATGATTACAATGGCAGTCTATTCTATATCATAAACAAACTACATCGTATAGTGAATACGCTACGGAATCGGGTACATGGCTCGTCTATTATATCTCAATACAATACATTACAGTGTAGTGGATATACAGTAAGGAATCGGTACAAGGCTCAGTTCTATCTATATTCATAATACAATACATTACAGGTAAGTGATATACAGTAACGGCATCGTACAAGCTCAATTCATCTATATCATAATGACAATACATTACAGTGTAGTGATATACAGTAAGGAATCGGTACCAGGATCAGTACTATCTATATCATCAATACAATAACATTACAGGAGTGTAGTACAGTAAGGAATCGGTACACAGGCTCAGTTATCTATAAAATACAATACATTCAGTCATAGTGGATATACAGTAGGATCGTACACCCGGACTCAGTCCTATCTATATCATAAATACACTACACTACAGTAATAGTGATATAGTAAGGAACGGTACACAGGCTCAGTCGATCTACTTCATATACAATAATACAGTATAGTGATAATACAGTAGAATCGGTACTGGCTTCAGTCTATCTATATCATAATACATACATTCAGTATAGTGAGATACAGTAAGGAATCGGTACATGGCTCAGTCTATCTAGATCATTAATACAGTACATTACCGTAATAGTGATATACAGTAAGGAATCGGGACACCCGGCTCCTCAGTCTATCAATATAATAATACAATACATTACAGTGTTGTAGTGATTACAGTAGGAATCGTTACACGGCTCAGTCTATCAATATATAATACAATATTTACAGCTATAGTATATAGCAGTAAGGACATCGGTACATGCTCATCTATCTAATATCATAACTACAAGACATACAGTATAGTGAGAACTACGTAAGGGAATCGGTACATGCTCAGTCTCTATCTATATCATAATTAAAGTACATTAACGTATACGTGAGATACAGTAAGGAATCGGTACATGGCTCAGTCTATCTATATCATATAATACATACATTAACAGTATAGTGAGATACAGTAAGGAATCAGTACATGGCTCAGTCTATCTATATCATAACACAATACATTACAGTATAGTATCGATATACAGTAAGAATCGGTTACATGGCTCAGTCTAACTATATCATATATACAATACATTACAGTATAGTGATATACAGTCAAGGAATCGGTACGGCTCAGTCTACTATATCATAATACAATACACTTACAGTATAGTGATATACAGTAAGGAATCGGTACATGGCTCAGTCTATCTATATCGATAATACAATACATACAGTAATAGTGATACCCTAAGAATCGGTACAGCTCAGTCCTATCTATATCATAATACAATACATTAACGGTCATAGTGAATACAGTAAGGGAATCGGTACAAACGGATCAGTTCTATTTTACAAATACAATACATTACAGTATAGTGGATATACAGTAAGGAATCGGTACAACATCACGGCTCAGTCTATCTATATCCTAAATAAAATACCATTACAGTATAGTGTATCAGTAAGGAATCGTACTGTCTCAGTCTATCTATATCATAAGACATACATTACAGTATAGTGATATACATAAGGACTGTACACGGCTCAGTCTATCAAATCAATAATACATCATTACATATAGGTGATATACAGTAAAGGAATCGGTACAGCGGCTCAGTCTATCTATATCATATACAATACATTATACAGTATAGTGATAGACAGTTAAGGAAGCGGTACATTGGCTCAGTCTATCTATACATAATACAATACATTACAGTATAGTGTATACAGTAAGATCGGTCCTGGGCTCAGTCTATCTATATCATAGATACAATACATACATATAGTGATATACATAAGGAATCGTACATGGCTCGTCCTATCTTATATCATAATACAATACCTTACAGTATAGTGATATACAGTAAGGATCGGTACATGGCTCAGTCTATCTTATCATATACAATACATTACGTATGTGTATACAGTAAGACTCGGTAAACATGGTCAGTCTATCTTATCATAAACAATACATTACAGTAATAGTGAGATAAGTAATGAATCGATACAAGGCGCAGTCTATCTATACATAATCAGTACATTACAGTATAGTGAGATACAGTAAGGAATCGGTACAATGCTCAGTCTATCTATATCATAATACATACCTTACAGTATAGTGAGATACAGTCAGAATCGTACAAGGCTCAGTCGATCTATATCATAATACAATAACTTCAGTGTAGTGAGATACGTAATGAATCGGTACACAAATCAGTCCGATCTATATCAATAATACAATACATTATAGTATAGTGATATACAGTAAGGAATCGGTCATGGCTCAGTCATCTATATCAATAATACGATACCTTAACGATGTATAGTGGATATACAGTAAGGAATCGGTACATGGCTCGGTCCTATCTATATCATATACACTATCCTTACATTATATGATATAGTATAGTAATAGTATTTGTAGTTGAATAAAGACATACTCTCCATCCACGTCCACCCAGCTAGCAATAGCCTCATTCCTGCCTAACTGTTGATCCAGAGAAGAAGGCAAAAAAAACCCCCCACCAAATTTATGAAGGGGGAAAAAATTCCTTCCTGACTCAGTGGCAATCGGAATATTCCCTGGAATCAACTACTTTTATGTATCAATACCAGTAACTTCACATACCTTGTTTCCCGAACTCCAATCCATCTTTTTTTTGAAACTGACCAATGAACCTGCATTCATCTCCACTGGAAGACATTCCATAGGCCTTACCGTTCTCACAGGAAAACCCTTTCACAACATTGAATGTCTTCCTTCTCTTAGTCAAGATGTATAGTATTTGAGGTTGAATAAAGACACACGCATCCAGTCCAACCCATCTAGCATTCCCTCATTTCCTGCCTACTGTTTGATCCAGAGGAGCAAAAAAACCCCCACCCACCAAATTTATGAGGGGGAAAAAATTCCTTCCTGACTCCAATTGGCAATCGGAATTTCCCTGGATCAACTCTACTTTATGTGAAATTCCAGTAACTTGCAACATAACCTTGTTTTGCAGACACTCAACAGCTTTTTTTTAAACTGACCAAGAACCTGCCATTACAACGTCCACTGGAAGACAGTTCCATAGCCTTACCGTTCTCACAGTGAAAACCCTTTCCGCTCTGGAGCCTAAACCTTTTTTTCTCTTCAGTCTTAAGGGATGTTCCTCGTAGTCCTTTTGACCTGTTCTCTTGGTGAACAATGCCCCATAAGTTTATTTTATGGCCCTTTAATGTATTTATACACATATCAGATCCCACACGCAAGCCGCCTTTTCCTCCAGCGTCTAATTGATAACTTTTCAGATCTTCTTCATATTCAAGGCTCCCCACCAATCCCCTTATTAATTTAGTGCCCTCTTCTCGTGAAACCCTTTCCTTTCAAAGATGTCCTTTTTGTACACAGATTCCAAAATTGCTATGGCAATATTCAATGAGCTTTAACCTGCCTTTGTAAAGAGAGGAAGAATATACATTTCTCTTTGAATTCCATACCTGTCGCTTATACAAGACAATACCATGCTGGCTCTGGCTGTTTGCGCCTGGCATGCTTGCTACCTTTAGAGTTTGTTGACCCACCAAAACGCAAGATCCTGACTTTCCAACAGAAGATTCAGTACACAGAGCCCTGTTTATGTATATACGCACAAGGATTTTTTAGTCCAAACT
This sequence comes from Hymenochirus boettgeri, assembly GCA_019447015.1. Taxonomy (NCBI): domain Eukaryota; kingdom Metazoa; phylum Chordata; class Amphibia; order Anura; family Pipidae; genus Hymenochirus; species Hymenochirus boettgeri. Next base: position 315,659 of record JAACNH010000075.1, read on the forward strand.
GCATCACCTTACATTTATCACATTGAATTTCATCTGCACTTAGCAGCCCAATGTATAATCATCTAGATCCCCTTGCAACGATTGCAACATCCTCCTGAGATTTTTTACATGGTCCGACAAGTTTTTTGTCTCAGCAAACACAGAAACCTTGCTGACAATACCCACTTCCAAATCACTTTAATACATCGATAATAGAAGGCGGCCCCAACACGAACCCTGTGGCACCTCCACTTAGCACTTTTAGTTCATATTGATGAAGGCCCTTTAACAACTACTCTCTGCATCCTATTCTTTAACCAATTTTCCTTCCCTGTCAAAGGGTGACCTTCCTTTCCCAGACCACAGACCTTAGCTTATTCATCAGTCGCCTATGGGGGGACTTGTAAATCAAAAGCCTTTGCAACATCCAAGTAAACTAATCTAACTGCTATACCAGGTCTAATTTCTACTTACTTCCTCATAAAGCCAAGCAAGTTAGTTTTGACAGATCTATTCCTCCTAAAATCCATGCTGGTTACTACTTTATAATGTCGTCTTGAAACATACTCTAGAACATTTCCCTTATAAACTTTCCCGGATCTTCCCCCCACTGAAGTTAAACTTACGGCCTTTAATTACCCGGCTGTTGAACGACAACCCCCCCCTTTTTGAATATTGGATAACATCACCTTTTTCCATCCAGAGGCCACATCACCGACATAGGGAATCAGCAAAAATAAGAAACAATGGCCTAGATAAACTGACTTCGCTCCCTAAGTACCCCTGGGGCTGTGTATTTTCCCGTCCAGGAGATTTACTAATATTAACCTTATTTAGTTCTTCTCTTTGTCCCATATCCTCGTTTAACCAAAGTGAAACTTGAATCTTGTCATACCTTTATGCTACTAATACTCTATTATATCTGTACTTGGATCTTCTATAGTGGATACAGAGAAAAAAAAGTATTCAAGACCTTTGCTTTTCGCCATTCCCCGTAACTCACTTATCCCCATTAATTAATGGTGCACATCTCAGTCCGCATTTTCTTACTATTAATATCTTAAAAAAATGTTTAGGCTTAGTGATGGCTTTCTTCAGCTATCCTAACTTCATTATTAATTTAGCTAGTTTGATTGCTTTCTTACACTCCTTGTTACAGTTTTTTAATACTCCCTAAAGGCCTTTCCCGTTCCCTCTCCTTAAAGGTTTTAAAATGGAATGCCTTTTTCTCCTTACCATTTGCCTCTTTACATCAGAATTCACCAAATGGGCGCGGATATTATTTTTTTTTACATTTATTTCCCAAGGGTATAATTTAGATGTGAACTGGCCTAAACTCCCTTGAACCAGTCCACTTCGGCAGTACCTTTACCTGATAATCATTATCCTCAGTTGACATCTGAATAGCTCTTTTAACCTTGGAAAATTTGCTTTCCTGAAATTAATTTCTTGTTCACCCAGCGCACTTTTCCTTTCGATAACAAGTCCAAATGCCACTATTCATGTCCTATTCCTAAGCCCTCCAGTTCCTTTATATCTATAATGCGCTCCACAATGTTAGATATTCCAGATCCAACAGAGCTCCTTTTCTAGTAGGAAACCTCAACCACCTGTGAGAGAAAATATCCTGCCGCAATATTCAGAATCTCAATATCGCCTTTTCTTGGTGGCAGTTCCACCACACCAATCAATGTCAGGGTAAGTGGAAGTCCCCAATAATGAAGCACACTCCCCAACCTGCAGCCCTTGCCAACCTGCATATGAATTGAACTCACCTCCTCTCTGCTAGCATTTGGCGGCTTATAGGCAGACACCAACATGACATTTTACCACACCCCCTTTCCTCGCTGTTTGCCGCCTATTCCACCCATATTGCCTCCACTTTAAATCACCATATCACCAGCTATCCTCTTCTGTAAATTTGCTTCAATTTTTTTAAAACATATACACATACTCCTCCCCCTTTCCTTTTTTTTCTGTCCTTGCCTAAACAGGCATCTCCTCTATATTTACAAGCCGCATCCCGTGAGAACTGTTCAACCAGCGTTTCTGTTATTCCTATTACATCATACTTTCCTTCAATGCCATCATTTCCAATTCACCCATTGTTGTCAGCCAGGCTTCTCGCATTTGCAACATACATTTTAGATATGATCCTGTAATGTATTCGTACACTTTGATACACATTCCTCCCGCATCCCCTATGCTAGCCCACCCCTTTCCCCACTCCCACCACCACTGGCCTATCTCACACCCTGCTTTCCTCCCGGACAATCTAATCCCATGAGACTGCTATACCCTCCCCCCCAAACCTAGTTTTAAAATCTCCTCCAAGCCCCTCTACCATCTTCTCCCCTAAAACAGCTGCACCACCATCAGTGCGGTGCAACCCATCCCTACTAAAGATCCTGTAGCCGACAGCAAGTCTGCCCCAGTTCTCAATAACCCAAACCCTTCTTCCTTACACCCACTCTCTTAGCCACGCATAAATGCTCCTAAGCTCCCCTGTCCTCCCTGGCTTAGCCGTGGCTGTGGGTAGTATTTCTGAAAACACTACCCTGGAGGTCTTGCCTTTTATCTTGGCCCCTATTCTCGGAAATTCATGTTTAAGGACCGCACCTCCACCTCTAACTTGTCATTGGCACCAATTGTGAACCAAGACCGCCGGGTCACACCCGGCCCCCCCAATAATCTGTCCTACACGATCCACCACATGCCAACCCTAGCACCCCAGGCAAGGCAACACACAGTTCGGCAGTAGGGTCTGGCGGCAGATTACCCTATCTACCTTCCTTATAATGAGTCCCCTACCACTACCCACCTGCCCTTGCAGTCCTGACCCTTCGTTCCTCCTCCCTTGTATCAGAGATGGCAGTCCCCTGGGTGCTCAATGGACTAGCCCCCCTCCATAACATGACATGCTATTCGCGTGTCCTCCTCCCACTCATTACCTAGGCGGGCATCTGTTTGATATGGCCCAATCTGGGAAGGAAGCCCCCCTACTTTTTCTCCTTCCCCCACTTCCCCTATAACCCTAACAAAACTACCTCCTTCCTCATCCCTCTTGTTCCCTCTTCCACCCACCTCTATACTGGCCCCAGCCAGTGCCTGCTGACCCCCCAGTTCTGCCATCCCCGCAATGCTTGCAAGCTGCCCCCTTAGACCTCTCCACCTCCGTTTCCAAACGGCAACCCTCACACCTGACACAGACATATGTTCCCGGAACGTCTGCTCCAGTTCTATACTTGCACGATGCACATTGCATGGTACTGAAAAACTGTCCCTTCTAAATTACACCCACAACACAGTTACGCACAAACCTTGTTTAATTGCCCTTCTTGTTTTTCAATGCCTTTTTTTATGTCCTTGAGAGCAAGGTCCTTAAGAGAAAGGGCCCTCACAGTTCGTACACCACAGAAACTTCTCTTTTGTTCCGGTTTCCAAACCACAGGCCAACACTATGAATCCTATTTAACTAATGGCCCCCAACCCCCACTACGCCAATTAGTCAAGAGCCAGAAAGAGAGGGAAAAAAAAAACCAAAACCCTTAATTAACCTTTCCGCGCCTTGTTTTGTATTACAACAGGGTCAATACTAGAATAATAGAAGTCCAGCAACACCCCTTTTACCTGGAAGAAGAAGATTAGTCTCTTACGCACATCAAATCCTGCACACCGTTTTTTAACAGTACAAACAATCCTTAAATTTCAAACTGTCAACAATCCTTATTTCAACTTTCACACACATCACCATAACAAACCAACAAATGATTAGTGCCTTTTTTTATTCCTTGAGATGCAAGGTCCTTACAGAGAAGGGCCTCCCCCATTCCCAAGTTCGTTACCTCACAGGAAACTTCCTTTTGTAGGCTCCATATACATAAGGATCGGTACATGGCTCAGTCTATCTATACATATACATAATTACAGTATAGTGATATCAGTAAGGAATCGGTACATTGCCTCAGTCTATCTCATATCATATCAGTACATACATTAAGTGATCTACAGACGGAATCGGAATGTCTCGGTCTATCTAGAATCTAATACAATACTACAGTATAGTGATATACAGTAGGAATCGATACAAGGCTCAGTCTATCTATAAATCATAATACAATACATACGTATAGTGATATACAGTAAGGAATCGGTACATGGCTCCGTCTATCTCTATCTCATAATACAATACTTACAGTATAGTGATATACAGTAGGAATCGGTACAAAACACAACTGCTCATCTATCTATATCATAATAAATACATTACAGTATATTGAGATACAGTAAGGAATCGGTACAATGCTCAGTCTTCCTCTATCATAATAACAATAACATTCAGTATAGTGAGAATACAGTAAGGACTCGGTACATGGCTCATTCCTATCTTATCAATATACAATACATACAGTAAGTGATATAACAGTAAGGAATCAGTACAAAGGCTCAGTCTATCTATATCATAATACCATACATTCAGTATAGTGAGATTACAGTAATGAATCGGTACAGAGGCTCAGTCTATCTATATCATAATACATAAACATTACAGTAATAGTGAGATACAGTAGTACCGGCACCCGGCTAAGTTCTATCTATATCATAATACAATACAATTACATGTATAGTGAGATACAGTAAGGATCGTACATACAGGCGCAGTCTATCTATACATAATACAATACATTACAGTATAGTGATATACAGTAAGGAATCGGTACACCAAATGGCTCATTTATCTATTCATACACACTAACATTACAGTCATAGTGATATACAGTAAAGGAATCGTTACAGGCTCAGTCTATCTAATTATAATACATACATTACAGGATAGTGAGATTACAGTAATGAATCGGTACATGGTCAGTCTATCTATATCATAAATACAATACTTTACAGTATAGTGATAGACATTAAGGAATCAGTACATGGCTCAGTCCTATCTATATCATAATCCGTAACATTACAGTATAGTGCGATACAGTAAGTAATCGGCACACTCACCGGCTAAGTCTATCTCTATCATAATACAATACATTACGGTATAGTTGATATCAGTAAGAATCGTAAACAGTGGCTCAGTCTATCTATATCATATACACAATTACAGTATAGTGATATACAGTAATGAATCGGTAGCATGCGCAGTCATCGAATACGCATAATACAATACATTACAGTATATTGATATACAGTAGGAATCGGTACCTGGCTAAGTCTTAACTATATCATAATACAATACATTACAGTAATATAGTGAATATACAGTAGGAAATCGGTACATGGCTCAGTCTATCTATATCATAATACAATACATTACGTATAGTGATATCAGTAGAATCGGTACCTGGTTTCAGTCCTATCTCATAATCATAATTCATTAACATTCGTATAGTGATATACAGTAAGGAATCGGTACATGGCTCAGTCCTATCTATATCATACTACGATACATTACAGTATAGTGATATACGTTAAGGAATCAGTACATGGCTCAGTCTATCTAATATCATAAACATACCTTACATTATAGTGATATCAGTAAGGAATCGGTACATGCTCAGTCTATTCTATATCATATACATACATTACAGTATAGTGATATCAGTAATGGAATCGGTACATGCTCAGTCTATCTATATCATATACGATACATTACGGATAGTGATATACAGTAAGGAATCGGTACAGGACGGCTCAGTCTATCTATATCTAATACAAATACATTACCGTATAGTGATATACAGTAAGGAATCGGTACATGGCTCAGTCATCAATCATAACACATTACAGTATAGTGAATATACAGAAGGATCGGTACAGGGCTCAGTCCTGTCTATAATCATAATACAATACATTACAGTATGTGATATAACAGTAAGAAATCCGGTACATGGCTCAGTCTATCTATATCATAATACGATACATTACAGTATATTGATTATACAGTAGTAAATCAGTACATGGCTCAGTCCTATCTATATCATCATAGAATATGTCGGTACAATGGCCCAGTCTATCTTATTCATATACAATACATTACAGTACAGTGATATATAGGTAAAGGAATCGGTCACGGCTCAGTCTATCTATATTTCTAATACAATCATTTAAAGTATAGTGATATCCGTAGGATCGGGTACATGGCCAGTCTATCTATATCATAATACCAGACATTAACAGTATAGTGATATAACGTAAGGAATCGGTACAAGAGTCTCAGTCTATCTATATCACTAATACCATACTTACAACATATTGATTACAGTAAGGATCGACATGGCTCAGGTCCTATCTATATCACATAATACAACCTTACAGTATAGTGATATACATAAAGGATCGGTACATGGCTCAGTCTATCCCTATATCATATACATCATTACAGTAATAGTGGATATACAGTAGAAATCGGTACAACGGCGCGTCCTATCTATATCACAATACAATACATTACGTATAGTGAATATACAGTAAGGAATCAATACATGGCTCGTCTCTCTATATCATAATACAATAGCATTACACTATAGTGCTTTGCACTGTAAGGAATCAGTACTGGCTCAGTCTAATCTTATATCACATACAAGACATTACAGTCTAAGTGATATACAGTAGGACATCGATACCAGGCTCAGTCTATCTATATCCAAAAAATAAAATCACACAATACAATTCCAGTATCCTTATATACAGTAGAATCGGTACATGGCTCAGTCTAATCTATATCATAATACAATACATTACAGTATAGTGCTATACAGTAAGGAATGTACAATGCTCAGTCCCTATCTATATCATAATACAATCCTTACAGTTATACGTGATATACAGTAAGGAATCGGTACATGCTGCTCATTCCCTATCTATATCATAATCCAAGACAGTACTTATAGTGAGATACCGTAAGAATCGATACAAGTCTCATCCTATCTATATCATACTAAACAATACATTACAGTATAGTGAGATACAGTAGGAATCGGTACATGGCTTCAGTCTATCTATATCATAATAACAATACATTACCGTATCGTGAGTACAGTAAGGAAATCGATACAAGGCTCAGTCACTAATATTAATAATACAATACATTACAGTATAGTGATATACAGTAATGCATCGGTACATGGCTCAGTCTATCTATATCATAATAACAATACAATTACAGTATAGTGATATACAGTAAGGAATCATCACAAGCTTCAGTCTATCTATATCATAATACAATACATTCACTATAGTGATATCATAAGGAAACAGTACATGGCTCAAGTCTATCTATATCAAATCTTACTACAGTAAGTGATATACATTAAGGACTCGGTACACACACAACGGCTCAGTCTATCTTAACTATCATATAGAATATGTCGGGAGCAATGGCTCAGTCCTTCTATATCATTAATACAATACATGACAGTATAGTGATCTACAGTAAGGAATCAGTACCTGGCTCAGTCTATCTATATCACAATACAATACATTACAGTATAGTGAACCTACAGTAAGGATCAATACATGGCTCAGTCTATCTATATCATAATACATTACATTACAGTATAGTGATATACGTAAGAATCGGTCACGGCTCAGTTTATCTATACCCATCTACAGTACATTTACAGTATAAGTGATATACAACGTAAGGACGGTCCAATGGCTCAGTCTATCTATATCATAAACAATACATTTTCACTATAGTGAATATACATAAAAGTATCAGTCATGGCTCAGTCTATCTATAATAACCATAATACAATACATTACAGTATAGTGATATACAGTAAGAAAATCGATACAAGGCTCATCTATCTATATCATAATACAATACATACAGTATAGTGATATACAGTCAGGAATCGGTACACTGGCTCAGTGCTATCTATATCATAATCCAATACATTACAGTATAGTGAGATACCGTAAGGAACGTTACATGGCTCATTCTATCTATATCATATACAATACATTACAGTATATGGATATACAGTAAGGAATCGATACTAGGCTTCAGTCTATCTATATTAAATACAATACTTACAGTATAGTGATATACAGTAAGGAATCGGTACAAATGGCTCAGTCTATCTATATCTAATACAATACATTACATGTAATAGTATTATACAGTAAGGAATCCAGTACATGGCCTCAGTCTATTTCTATATCATAATACAACAATAGATTACCCTATAGTGATATACAGTAAGGAATCAGTACATGGCTCATCTCTATATCATAATACATTACATTACAGTATAGTGATATACAGTAAGGACGGTACAAAAGACGTGCTCGTCTATATATTCATAATAGAAATATGTCGGTTAGATGGCCAGTCTATCTATATCGAATACAATACATTACGGTATAGTTATATACAGTAAGGAAATCAAAGTTAACAAAAAAAATGGGGGGGGGGCTCAGTCTAATCTATACCCAATACAATACATTTAACAGTATGTGATATAACGTAAGGAAGCAATACTGGCTCAGTCAGTCTATCTATATCATAATACATGACATTCCAGTATAGTTGATATACAGTAAGGAAACGGTACACGGCTCAGTCTATCTTATAACCAGAATACTACTTACAGTATAGTGATATCAGTAAGGGATCGGTACATGGCTCGTCCTATCTAATCATAATCAGTACATTACAGTGAGTGATATAGTAAGGAACGGTACAGCATGGCTCAGTCTATCTATATCATAATACAATACATTACAGTAGAAGTGATATACAAGTAAGGAAATCGGTACATGGCTCAGTCTAGCTATATCCATACAGTACATAGCAGTATAGTGATATACGTAATAATCGGTACATGGCTCAGTCTATCTATATCATAATACAGTACATTACGTATAGTGATATACAGGTAAGGAATCGGTCATGGCTCAGTCTAGTCTATATCATAATACAATACCTTACATTATAGTGATATATAGGAAGGAAAAATCGGTACAGGCTCTTGTCTATTATTCATAATCAAACATACAGTATAGTGATATACAGTAAGGAATCGTACAACAAACAACAACGGCTCGTCTATCTATACCATAATACAGTACATTAACAGTATATGAGATACAGTAAGAATCGGTAAATGGCTCAGTCTATACTATATCAATAATACAATACATTACAGTATAGTGATATACAGTAAGGAAGCGTTACACACTGGCAGTCTATCTATATCATATACAATACATACAGTATAGTTGAGATCTAGTAAGGAATCGGTACAATGGTCAGTCCTATCTATATCATAATACACTACATTACAGTATAGTGGATATACAGTAAGGAATAGGTACCTGGCTCAGTCCTATCTATATCATCTACATTACATACAGTAAAGTGGATACACAGTATGAATCAGTACATCGCAGTCTTCTATATCAATAATACATTGACAGTATAGTGATAAACGTAAGGAATCGGTACAGGGCTCATCTGTCTATATCTAAGACAATATAAATACATTACATAGTAGTGATATACCGTAATGATCGTACAGGCTCAGTCTATTATATCATATACAAATCTTACAGTATAGTGAGATTCCATAAGGAATCGTTACAATGGCTCCAGTCTATCTATTCAATAATACAAACATTACGTATAGTGAGATACAGTAATGGATCGATACACGGCTTCAGTCTATCTAATTATAATACAATACATTACAGTATAGTGATTACAGTAAGAACGGTACATGGGCTCAGTCTATCTATATCCAAGACATCATTACGTAATAGTGATATACAGTAAAGGAAATCAGTTACATGGCTCAGTCTATCTATAATCATAATACAATAGATTACACTATAGTGATAATACAGTAAGGGAATCCCAGTACATGGCTCAGTCTAGCTATATCATAATACATTACATTACAGTATAGTGATCTCCCGTAAAAGGAACGGTACCCGGCCTCGTCTATCTATATATAATGAATAATTCGGTACATGGCTCAGGTCTATCTATATCATAATACAATACATTACGTATAGTGATATACAGTAAGGAATCAGTAACATGGCTCATTCTAATCTGCTATCACATACAATACATTACCGTAATAGTGTATATACAGTAAGTGAAATCATACATGGCTCATTCTATCTTAATCATATACATTACATTACAGTATAGTGATATACAGTAAGGAATCGGTACACGGCTCAGTCTACTATCCATAATACAGGAACATTACAGTTGTGATCCTACAGGAAGGAATCGGTACATGGCTCGTCTTCTTAATCATAAAAATACGTACATTACAGTAATTGGGATATACAGTAAGGAATCGGTACATGGCTCCGTCTATCTATATCATAATCAATACATTACAGTATAGTGATTACATAAGGAATCGGTACAATGGCTCAGTCTAGGCTTATCATATACAGTACATTTACAGTCTAGTGATATACAGTAAGGAATCGTACTGGCTCAGTCTATCTATATCATAATACAGTCATCCAGTATAGTGATCTACAGTAAGGAATCGGTACATGGCTCAGTCTAATCTATATCATAATACAATACTTACAGTATAGTGATATATAGTAAAGAATCGGTACATGGCTCGTCTAATCTATATCATAATACAGATACCTTAAGTATCAGTATATACGTAAGAATCGGTACACGCCTCATATATCTATACCATAATACCAGTACATTCCGTATAGTGATTTACAGTAGGACTCGGTACATGGCCTCAGTCTATCTATATCAAATACCATCATTACAGTATATTGATTACCGTAAGGAAATCGTACAATGGCTCAGTCTATCTATAAATCATAATACAATACATTTACAGTATGTGGATATAGTAATGATCGGTACATGGCTCAGTACCTATCTATATCATAATACAATACATTTACAGTATAGTGATATACAGTAAGGAATTTGGTACATTGCTCATTCCCTAATCATATCATAATACATTAATTACAGTAAAGTGATATACAGTAAGGATCAGTCATGGGGGGCCCCTTTTTTCAGTCTATCTATATCATAATACATTCAGTATAGTGGTATACAGTAAAGGAATCGTTACAGGCTCAGTCCCTGTCCTATATCATAATACCATACATTACAGTATAGTGATATACATTAGGAATCGGTACATGGCTCAGCTATCCATATCATAATACAATACATTACACTAGTGATATACAGTAAGGCATCGGTCTTGGCCCTCAGGCCCTATATCATCATACAATACATTACAGTGTAATGATATCACAGTAAGGAATCGGTACACGGCTCGTTTTTCTACTATATCATAATACAATACCTTACAGTAGCGTGGAGATACATTCAGGAATCAGTACACGGCCAGTCTATCCATATCATAATACAATACCATTACAGTATATGATATACAGAAAGGAATCGATACATGGCTCAGTCTATCTATATCATAATACAACATTACAGTGTAGTGATTACAGAGGAATCGACTACATGGCCTCCAGTCTAATCTATATCATAAATACATACATTACAGTATAGTGAGATAACAGTAAGGAATCGTACATGGCTCAGTCTATCTATACCCACCATATACAAATACATTACAGTATATTATATACAGTAAGTATCGATAATGGCTCAGTCCTATCTATAGCATAATACAATCCATACAGTATAGTGATCATCCAGTAAGGAATCGGTATCATGGCTCCAGTCCTATCTAGACCATAATACAATACATTACAGTGTAGTGATATACCGTAAGAATCGTACATGGCTCATTCTATCTATATCATAATACAATACATTATTACAGTATAGTGATATACAGTAGGACTCGTGTACACAGGCTCGTCTATCTATAGCATATACAACATTACATATATGGATATACAGTAAGGAATCTGGACATGGCTCAGTCTATCTATACCATAACACATACATTACAGGTAGAAAGTGAATATACATTAAGGAATCCTACATGGCTCAGTCTATCTATAGCATAATACATACATTCAGTATGTGATATGCAGTAAGGAATCGGTACTGGGCTCATCTATCTCTATATCATAATACAAACATTCCAGTATAGTGATATACGTAAGGAATCAGTACATGGCTCAGTCTATCTAATGATCCTCAATACAATACATTACAGTTATAGTGATATACAGTAAGGAACAGTACTGTCTCATTCTATCTATATCATACTACATACATTTACAGTATAGTGGATATACATACGGAATCGGTACACCGATCAGTCTATCTATATCAGAATAACAATACATTCATATAGTGATAATCCAGTAAGGATCGGTAGCATGCTCAGTCTATCTATATTAATAATACAATACATTACGTATAGTGATATACAGTCGGAATCGGTACATGGCTCAAAGGTCTATCTATATCATAATACAGTCCATTACAGTAAGTGAGCCGTAAGGGAAGCGGTACATGGCTCAGTCTATCTATATTATATACAATCAATTACAGTATAGTGATATACAGTAAGGAATCGGTACCTGGTCTCAGTCTAGTCTATATCATATAACAGTACATACATATAGTGATATACAGTAAGAATCGGTACAACGGCTCAGTCTGTCCTAATATCATAATACAATACTTACAGTCTAGTGATATCATAAGGAATCGGTACATGGCTCAGTCTGTCTATATCATAATACAATCCATTACAGTATAGTGATATAATTAAGGAATCATTCATGGGCTCAGTCTGTCCTATATCATAAGACAATACATAACAGTGCAGGTAGAGTGATATCATACGGAATCGGTACACAGATCAGTCTATCTATATCATAATACCATACATTAACAGTAATATTGATATACAAAGTCCGGATCTGTACATGGCTCAGTCTATCTATATCTAATACAATACATTACAGTAATAGTGATATACAGTAAGGAATCGGTACTGGCTCAGTCTATCTATATCAAATACAATACATACAGTTAGTGATATCAGTACGGAATCAGTACTGGCTCATTCTATCTATATCATAATACAATAACATTACATATAGTGATATACAGTCGGAATCGGTACACGATCAGCTATCTATAGTTAATACAATACATTACAGTATAGTGATATCCGTAAGGAATCCTTACATGGCCGTCTATCTATCTCATAAACAATACATTCAGTATAGTGATATACAGTAATGAATCAGTACTGGCTCAGTCTATCTATATCAAATAAAAAATAAACACAATACCTACAGTATAGTGATATACATAACGGATCGGTACACGGCTCAGTCATCTATTCCTAATACAATACATTACAGTATAGTGGATATACATAAAGGAATCGGTACATGCTCATTCTGTCTTATCATCTACAGTACATTAACAGTATCGTGATATACGTAGAAGGAATCATACATGGCTCAGTCTATCTATATCATAATACAATACATTACAGGATAGTGATATACAGTATGAATCAGTACATTGCTCAGTCTATCTATATCATAATCCAATATCATTACAGTATAGTGGATATACAGTATAAGGAATCAGTACATGGCTTCAGTCCATCTATATCATCTCAATCATTACATATAGTGATATACAGAAAGAAATCGGTACTTGGCTCAGTCTGTCTATATCATTACCGTACATTACAGTATAGGTGATTACAGTAAGGAAGCAGTACATGGCTCAGTCTATCTATATCTAATACAATACATTACAGTACAGTGATAACAGTACGGATCAGTACTGGCTCATCTACTATATCATAATACAATCCATTACGTAATAGTGAGATACAGTAGAGGAATCGTACATGGCTCAGTCTGTCTATATCATCATAATCCAGTACATTACAGTATAGTGATATACATAAGGACTCAGTACAATGGCTCAGTCCTATCCTACATAATACAGTACATTACAGTATAGTGATATACAGTAAGGGATCAGTACATGGCTCATCATCTATATCATACTCCATACATTACCGTATAGTGATATACCGTAAGGCTCATACATGGCTTCTCTATCTATACATAATACAGTACCTTACCGTATAGTGAGATACAGTAAGGAATCATTACATGGCTCAGTCTATCTAAATCACAATAAAAAACATGAAATAAATTGCAAAAATTTTAGGGAAAAGCATTCTATTAATTTAGTCATTTTGGACCCACAGTTCCATTTAAAAGACAGATAAAGTAATTTTTAACTCCTCTTTTCATAGGCAGGGCTGCACTGATGCTTGGCAGTGCTGAAGTCTTGAGTTCGATTCCACCCTTGACTAGTTTTAATAGGATTTAATGGGTTAGGAGCCGCTTGCGGATTTTCGATTTTCTTCTCAAAAAGTCGCTGATCCTCGAGCGGACCGGATTTTGCGAAGATTCGACATCTCTATTGGACACATCTCCAAGAGTTGGTATGTTCTCCCCTGTGTTTGCATGGGTTTTTCTCCGGGCACTTTTGGTGTCCCCCCACAATCATAAAGACAATACTGATCTGGTTGTATGTGTTAAATAATGTTTCTTAGTATAGTCTTTTCAATTCTTCTTATTGATGTGTGCCACTATTTTTTTTTTTTTTTTTGTGGGGGATTGAGTCCTAGAGATTTGCACTTTTCTGTCTCCTTTGCATTTTCAAATATTTAGCCTATTGGTTGTTTTTAGCACTTTTATTGATATTCTTGTGGGCTATACACTATATATGTTTTTTATTTCTATCCTGGATGGCTCACTTAATTCCTTTATAAAGAGGATATTGCAGCCACTTTGTTCTCTGTATAGGTGTCAACTGCCGCTTATTCTGGTTTCTGGTCTCGACAGGCGGCTTCCTTTACCCCTCCTGGCAGCTCTTCCGGTTCATTCCATGGCTCAACATTTAGGTTTTAGACTAAAAATAGTTTGTAGCCCCTTTAATTACTCTGCTTGAACTAGAGGAAGAGAGAAGTGTACTCTCAAAAGCTTGTCTGTAACAACAATGAACTGTAGGCCATAATAACAGGTATCAATTATCCTACTACTCATCTCTTAGTATATGAAACATTTATATTTGCATCGGCGTTTGCCGGTGCCCAGCTCATGATCGCCACCCGCTGTCTCTTGTATTGGGCGATGGCTGGTTGGGCCCGATACTACACGCGGCATCCATTTTTAGGGCTAGTTTGATTCGCAGGTGAGTTGTTACACACTCCCTTAGTAGCGGATTCTGAACTTCCATGGCACACCGTCCTGCTGTCTAATCCCAAACACTTTTCTGGTCGATGGAACTTCGGGCATCAGGCGCTTGACCCGCGTACCGTTCATCTGCAGCGTCCAGTTCTGCTTACCAAAAGTGGCCATTAGGCGCTCCAACATTCCACGCCCTGCTCGAGGCCAGCTATCCGGGCTTCCTTACCTATTTAAATTTTGAGAAATAGGCTGATATTTTTCGGCCCCAAGACCTTACCTTGCGCTTTTACGGATAAAACTGCTGCAGGGAGAGTGCCAGCTATCCTGAGGTAACTTCGTATGGAACCAGCTACTAGGATGGTTTGATTAATCTTTCCCCTATTAACCCAGGTCGACACCGATTTGCGCGTCAGGACCGCTACGGACCTCCACCAGTTTTCCTCTTGCTTCGCCCTGCCCAGGCATAGTTTCACCACTTTTTGGAATCCGATCGCGCACACTCAACTCCATGCTCCAGCTCCACCTCCCGACGGGACGGGCGAGACGATGCCCGTTGGTGTAGACATCTGTAACATCGACGCTGCTTGCCTTAGGGGGGCTGTAACGTCGGCCGCGGGCTGTGGCGGGGTGGCGTAAGGGTCCGTGGCCACACGGCCGGCACTGGCCCGCCGTGTTGAATCCTCCGTGCAGATGGCAAGACCCCACCCGTTTACCTCTTAACGGTTTGCACGGCATCTTGAACTCTCTCTTTCCAAGTTCTTTTCAACTTTTCGCCTTACGGTACTTGTCGACTATCGTCCCTCGTGTCAGTTATTTCGCCTTAGATGGCGTTACCACCTCTTGGGCTGCATTCCCCAACAGTACCTGGTTACCCCACCGCCGCATCCCGGAGAGCGCTGGTCGCGGCCCCTCCCGGTTTGGGGTCCCCCGCCTCACCCCTCTCGCCACCGGGGTAGCCCGTGTCCTCCCACAGGCAGCCGTGCGAGGCAGGGGGACGGGCCTCTCATCCTTGGGAGGGTGACAGAGGTGTCCGCGGATGGCCAGAGCCGACGAGTCGGCCGTTGGGGGAACAGATTGCAGCGGTAGAGAGCCGGGTGCCCTCCCCCTCACCCTGTTATGGCCCCAGTGGCCACCCCAGCCCACCCCAGCCCACCCATTTCTTTCTCACTGGGGGTTCAGACGCCCGACAGGCGCCTGGGCCCTCCCCGAGGTCCTGCGCACCGTGGCCTCGGCGGTGCGCCTCTCCTGCGCGCTCTCTCGGTCTGTTAATGTCCTTCCGCAAGTTGCACCTCCGAAACCTTGTTACGGCTTTTACTTGCCTTAGATGTCAGTTTGGATTGTCTCTCGGATCCACCAGGGCCGTTGCCGACCCCGGTGGGGGCGTTCCCGAGGAGCTCACTACAACCATCCAATGGTAGTTAGCTATGGGGGTTGTAACAAAGCAGGGCTTAATCACGTGAGCTTATGAACCCCCGCGCTACTGGGAATTCCTCGTTCGTGGGAATAATTGTCACTACCCAGTCCCTATCATGAACGGGGTTCAGCGGGTTACCCGAAACCTGTCGGCGAAGAGACCACACACTATCATTTGTGTAGCGCGCATGCAGCCCCTACATCTAATGCATCACAGACCTGTTTCATGTGGCCCACTTGTCCCTCTAAGAAGTTATCGGAATTAACCAAACAATCGCTCCACCAACTAAGATGGTTCTGAATAACTGTAATGCCGGGTTTCGCTTTGGTTCGTCTTGGCGCTGGTCCAAGAATTGCACCTCTAGTTGGCACAGTACGAATGCCGCCGCCCGTCCCTCTTAATCAGGCCCCCAGTTCTGAAAACCAACAAAATAGAACCGGAGTCCTATTCCATTATTCCACTCTGAAGTATTCAGGCAACCGGGACACTCAGTCAGAGCATAGGGAGGCCGCCGGGCAGGGGCTGGGACATGCGGTAGCACCCCTTGCGCGACCGCCAGCTTGATCCCCGATCCAACTAGAGCATTTTAACCTGCAGGCAACTGTAATTGGTTGCCCTCTTGGTGCCAAATTTCAAAATATCTGTCTACCAATTCGTTGCTGTGCTGTGTGCTAGAATGTAACTAGTGCATGCAACGGGTTATTTTTGTCAGTGGGCTGGGTAGAGGCCAGTTTGCTAGCTTCCCTTACTCCTTATCATATTCAAGTTGAGCTATTTCGACTGACATTGCCACCGCTATCATCATAAATTTTAATAATAATCTGTTCATTTTTGGATAAATTCTCATCCATACTCCCCCCTCTACAGACTAAATCAAGTCATCTATGTACATTTGTAAATGAAAGAAGGTTGCGATGAATGTTTCGGATAAATGTAAGTTCCTTGAACTCTAAAGAATGTTGGTAAAGCATGTGCAACTTCGACCCATTGGTTCCCTGCCACTTGGTTCTAGAAAGATTGTTCAAAACCTAAAGTAGCTCTTGGCCAATTAAATGAAACAGTCCACAAATAAAACTCTGAGAGGCTTTTGTTGTTTTGCTTTTAAGAGAACTTCCCATAAACCTCAAAACGCCCTCCACTTGTGGTATCACTTATAACGGCTGGTGAACTCCGGAATCATAAGAATAGTTTCTGAACTGGGCCTACAAAATTGGCTAATTATTTGAAGTAGCTGGCAATTGGTCACATAGGTAGGGACCTCATTTGTTGGACCAGGTGGAGAAAGTAATGACATAAAATGCTGGTGGTTTGAGTACAGATCCATATGATGAAACTATGGATGTCCGTCATGTTATGGTAATAATTTATGTACTTTGGGAACATAAATATATGATGGGGACCTTGGTTGAGCATGTTATATTAGAATTGGCTCCCATGTTCACTTATCCAACCATGAGACGAGCTGTGGTGCTCATATTTGAGCTCACCACACCCTGAGGGGCCACTCATTCCCCTTTTTGATAGATTATGCATAATGATTAACCAACCTTTTAGCTTAACCTACCTGTCAATATCATTCGTCACATCATGGAGAACACTTTTATTGGCAAGACTTGTCAGTAGAGATGGTTGAACTTACTGCAGTTCCATTCATTCTGAACTTCAGTAAAAGTTCAAAGTTCCTGAATAAACCCCTTAAATCACTGTGGAGCTAATAATTCGAAAAGTTTTGGATAAATAAACAAGTTAAATAAAACGATGGTAACTTAAATGGCTGTGGCCCCCTGGAATGGTCTGGGGGTTATGGCCATTCGAGGGTTACCAAACGATACGTTCGAGGTTTGCAACCCCTTTTACTAGTGGTTGTCTGCCTAATCCCCTCTATTTCTTTCTTTAGAGATGGGAATTAATTATTTTGAAAACACCTTGTTAATTTCTTTTATAATTATAATAATGTAAATCAGATACCGATTGTTCTAATATTTCCTATAATTTTAATATAAATTACTCTTTAGATAGTTATAGATTCTTCGTTATCATTTTTATATCATTCTAAATAAAGATAATGAAACAATAATACATACATATAATATATAGATATATATATTAACATGCAACCATCTAATTCTTAAATAGATATTAATGACTCTGCCATTTAAATCTATTTGGATATTAGACTCAGAGTTTTAATGTTCTAACAGAATTTTGTTATGTCCTTACAAAATCAGACTCTGTCTGAATCCTCTTTTGGCTAGGTTTACATGTGACTAAAATTTTGACGGCCATCAATTTGGTCTCTGCTTTCCAGTCACTTGGCCTGGTTGAGATATTGTTGGTTGTATCGCAAAAAGCCCAAAAATTTTTCAGCACAACTGATCATAAGAAATTTTAACCAGCATGTTCAATTGAAAATTTTGTCTTCATAAATATTGGAAAAATAGTTGGTCGGGTCAAAATACTGTCTTGGGTGTATCTAGGCGTAAGCAGTATTGTCCTTTTTCAATAATAATGGTAAAATTACCCTTGTCAGTCACTACTAAGTATAGGGAGTCAGCTTGGATTGTTTACTTGCAATCATGATCAACTCTTTCCTATATTTATATGAATGTATCGGCCATTTCCTACAGATTCTGTCTGTTATCATTAAAGATTGGTATGTGTAGCAACAAACTTGGTCTGGTAGAATGTTTTATTTGGATCTGACCAATAAGAATCTGCTTCCAATAAGTCAGGGACCAATGACCAAGAAGGATAAAGGTATGATTATCAGATTTTTGAATTACATATTGCTTTAGGCTAGGACACTAATGTAGAAAATGGGGAATCCTTGATAAATTTTCCCTCTGATTATTATTTCCTGTAAAAAAAAACCAAATCGTTATATAAAGTAGTAGCGAATTGTACAGTTTTATCCATTGATGAAAATGAAGACATTTTGAAACTAAATACAGGAATATCTTTTATTGGCTACTAATGATTGAAAAGCAAGCTTATTGGAAAGCTCCTCTTCAGACACAATAAAATACTAAATCTTTAAAGCACCCACTATTATTATAAGATATATATCTCAGTATGTATTTTTAGAATTTAGCTCATGGAATGCTGTAAAGCCTCTAGTAGGTGTAGCTTTTCCAAGTGCTGCCATGAAAACAGACATACCAGAAGTCTCCATTCCCAAAAATGGGTACTCTGATGTTTAAACAAAGACTTTAGGTGGCAACTATCAGGGGATTCAACAGACGTTTCTTTAGAGGGGAATTTCACCATGATCGCTGCAAGGTCCGTGCAAGCTCTGCCTAATGTCCCAGACCCGTTTACAACGAACAGGCTTTTGGCCGACGGCTGTGCGAGTCCCGGAAGAGGCACTGGCGCAGCGGCCAAGTGATTTATCAGAGGCTTGCGCAGGTCTTAAGTGCGTAATTATTTTAATGCCAGCTATACTTACGTTCCGTGTGAGCTTCACCCAGGCCCCCTGCAGCCTCTGTTAAGTCCCCGTACGGGAGATTTGCCCAGAGCATTTTGCACTCTGGGGGAATCTCCCTACTTATCTTTAAAAGGTGCTAATTCGCCCAACCAATCAGATGTTGCTTTCAAATGTTAATAAAGAATCTTGGATTGGTTGGGAACAAATTAGTACCATTTTCAAACAATAAGAACTTTAATTGAATCTCCCGTGTTTTCTTTCTAAATGTCTTGTAGAATTGAATCAACCATATTCCTTCAAACCACCCAAACCTAATAGCTCATTTATAATACCAGAACCCTCATGTACACTTAAGGCCTTATACACACGTGCGGTCATGGGGCCCTACCCTTGACAAGTTGACTAGAATTGTTTATACTATCCTTCAAGTCTACCACTAACAACCTGACTGCCCGTTATTTGTGTCTTAAAGCCACATTAACCCTTGGTAGATTGGTTAACTGGCTGTAGATACAATAGCCAACCAACTCTCTGTACAAAACTCTTCAGTAATGTTTTGCAATTACCCCCAATTTTATGCAACTTTTCAGTGTTATTGTCATGCATTTGTAAAGTTACATTCATTTTGAGAAAACAACTTACTGTAAAGCACTAAAAAGGTAAGAAAAGTACGAACTATCTAAAAACTTAAAATGCACCTTTAATACACCGCCTGTAAGAACAGGGAAACATAGCAG
The DNA here is from genome assembly GCA_019447015.1 of Hymenochirus boettgeri. NCBI lineage: Eukaryota > Metazoa > Chordata > Amphibia > Anura > Pipidae > Hymenochirus > Hymenochirus boettgeri. The sequence continues at coordinate 336,405 of JAACNH010000075.1, forward strand.
AAAAAAAAAAATGTATAAATCAATTATTAGTTAACTACCTTGGGAAGCCATGTATGTGTGTGTGTGTGTGTGGTGAGAGTGTGTGTTGGTTGTAGAGATCGGCTGTTCATTTAAAAAAATTGGGGGGTGATGCATAGTCATAGGAAGCCAGTGAATATCAAGCCCATCTAGGACACTTCGAGGTGTGTTGGAGTAACTTAGTTATAAAAGTCAGTCAGTAACCATCACAAATAGACCTCCTCCAATAGAATACTATTTTGGGGGGCGTTTAAAGAAAGTTTCTTCCCTTCCACATCCATGTGGCGACCCCCAATGTAATTTCATTAAAATTCTCTTCCAAATCCTTACATCAATTGTAGGATTATAAAAAAGGACAAGCTGGGTAATTCTTGGGCTAAAATAAGGAATCTTGGTAATACCTTTTTATCGTGTCTTACCATTAAGTAACGTGCTGAAAAAAAAACCATGAATATAAAATTCGTATACAGTAAGGAATCAGTACTGGCTCAGTCTATCTATAATCATATCAATACTTACCGTATAGTGATAATACAGTAAGAATTGGGTACATGGCTCAGTCTATCTATTCATAATACAATACATTACAGTATAGTGATATACATAAGGAATCTATACATGGGCTTCAGTCTATCTATACATAAACAGTACCTACAGTATATTGATAATACAGTAGAATTGGTACATGGCTCAGTCTATCGATTCATAATACGTCATTACAGTATAGTGAGAGACGTAAGTAATCGTACATGGCTCAGTCTATCTATTCGATCATAGTACAGTTACAGTATAGTGATTACAGTAAGGAATCGGTACACGGCCAGTTCCTGTCTATATCATAATACAATACATTACAGTATAGTGCATAACAGTAAGAATCGGTACATGGCCAGTCTATCTATTCATAATACAATACCTTACATATAGTGATTACAGTAATGATCGGTACACGGCTCCAGTCTATCTCATATCAAATACAGTCATTACTATAGTGAGATAACAGTAAGGACAGTACATGCTCAGTCTATCTATATCATAATACACACAGTACAAGTATAGTGAGATACAGTAAGGAATCGGTACATGGCTCAGTCTTATCTATATCATCATACAATACATTACAGTATAAGAGATATCAGTAAGGAATCGGTACATGCTCAAGTCTATCTATCTCATAATCCATACATTACTATGTGAGATACAGTAAGGATCGGTACATGGCTTAGTCTATCTATATCATAATAACAATACATTACGGTATAGTGAGATACAGTAAGGATCGTACATGGCCTCGTCTATTCTATACATAATACAATACATTACAGTATAGTTATATCAGTAAGGAATCGGTAACCAATGGCTCAGTCAATCTATATCATAAATACAATACATTACTGTATAGTGATATACAGTAAGGAATCGGTATCACGCGCTCAGTCTATCTATATCATAATAAGTATATTACGGTAATTATTTACAGTACGGAATCGTCGTTCCACGTGCTCAGTCCTATCTATATCATAATACAGTATATTACGGTATAGTGATCATACCGTAGGAATCGTACACGGCTCAGTCTAATCTATATCATAATTACAGTAACATTAACGTATAGTAATAACAGTAAGGAATCCGGTACACATTACACGGCTAAGTCTATCTATATCATAATACATTACATTACGGTATAGTAAGATACATAAAAGGAATATCGGTACACTGCTCAGTCTATCTATATCATAATACAGTACAGTACGGTATAGTGATATAGCAGTAAGGAATCGTACAACGGCTCAGTCTATCTATAATCATAAATACAGGCACATTACGGTATAGTGATATACAGTAAGGAATGGTACACACGGCTTCATCTATCTCTATCATAATACAGTACATTACGGTTAGTGATATACAGTAAGGATGGTACGACACGGCTCAGTTTATCTATCATCATATACAGTCATTACGGTATAGTGAGTCCAGTAAGGAATCGTACCACGCTCAGTCCCTATCTATATCATAATACAGTACATTACGGTATAGTGATATAACAGTAAGGAATCGCCCACGCTCAGTCTATCTATATCATAACTACAATACATAACGGTAATATTTGGGATATATCAGTAAGCATCGGCACCCGGCTCAGTCTATCCTATACATAATACATACATTAGGTATAGTGATATACCGTAAGGAATCGGTAACACGGCTCATCTATCCATACCTAATACATTACATTACACTAGGTGATATACAGTAAGGAATCGGTACAAACCACCGGCTCCAGTCTCATCTATATCATAATACAAACATTACGGTATAATGGATATACCGTAAGTCATCGGTACATGGCTCATATAATCTATATCATAATACAATTACATTACGGTATAGTGATATACAGTAAGGAATCGTTACAACACGGCTCAGTCTATCTATATCATAATACAATACATACGGTATGTGATATACAGTAAGGAATCGGCACAAGCACGGCTCAGTCTATCTATAATATCTAAATACAATACAACATTACGGTATAAGTGATATACATGTAAGGAATCGGTACCCGCTCAGTCTTAAAGTAGCCTTGTATATTCAATAAACCGTGAAAGTAGCCTTGTTTATTTGGTAACCCTGGAAAGTAGCCTCGTATATTTAATAAATCGTGAAAGTAGCCTCGTATATTCAGTAA
>JAACNH010000075.1:339298-352223 GCA_019447015.1 Hymenochirus boettgeri
AATACAATACATTACAGTATAGTGATATACAGTAAGGAATCGGTACATGGCTCAGTCTATCTATATCATAATACAATACATTACAGTATAGTGAGATACAGTAAGGAATCGGTACAAGGCTCAGTCTATCTATATCATAATACAATACATTACAGTATAGTGAGATACAGTAAGAAATCGGTACAAGGCTCAGTCTATCTATATCATAATACAATACATTACAGTGTAGTGAGATACTGTAAGGAATCGGTACACAAATCAGTCTATCTATATCATAATACAATACATTATAGTATAGTGATATACAGTAAGGAATCGGTACATGGCTCAGTCTATCTATATCATAATACGATACCTTACAGTATAGTGATATACAGTAAGGAATCGGTACATGGCTCGGTCTATCTATATCATAATACAATACATTACAGTATAGTGATATAGTATAGTATAGTATTTGAGGTTGAATAAAGACATACTTCCATCCAGTCCAACCCATCTAGCAATATCCTCATTTCCTGCCTAACGGCGCGGATTTATTTTTTTTACATTTATTTCCCAAGGGTATAAATTTAGATGTGAACTGGCTTAAAATGCCCTCGAACACAGTTCACTTCTGTTCAGTACCTTTACCTGATAATACATTATCCCAGTTGACATTCTGAAGAGCTGCTTTTAACCTGGGAAAATTTGCTTTCCTGAAATTAAATGTCTTTGTTAACCCAGCGCACTTTTCCTTTCGATAACAAAGTCCAAATGCCACTATTTCATGGTCACTATTCCCTAAGCCTCCAGTTACCTTTATATCTATAATGCGCTCCACAATGTTAGATATTACCAGATCCAACAGAGCTCCTTTTCTAGTAGGAGCCTCAACCACCTGTGAGAGAAAATTATCCTGCAGCAAATTCAGGAACTCATCGCCTTTTTCTGTGATGGCAGTTCCACCACACCAATCAATGTCAGGGTAATTGAAGTCCCCCATAATGAGCACACTCCCCAAACTTGCAGCCCTTGCCAACTGCATATGAAGTTGACTCACCTCCTCTCTGCTAGCATTTGGCGGCTTATAGCAGACACCAACAATGACATTACCCCCTTTCCTGTTGCCTAATTCCACCCATATTGCCTCCACTTTATCATCCATATCACCAGCTATCTCTTCTTTTAAATTTGGCTTCAATTCTTTTTTAACATATACACATACTCCTCCCCCTTTCCTTTTTTTTTCTGTCCTGCCTAAACAAGGCATATCCTTCTATATTTACAGCCCAGTCGTGAGAACTGTTCAACCACGTTTCTGTTATACCTATTACATCATACTTTTCATTCAATGCCATCATTTCCAATTCACCCATTTTGTCAGCCAGGCTTCTCGCATTTGCAAACATACATTTTAGATTATGATCCTGTAAGTTAGTCGTACATTTGATACACATTCCTCCCTATCCCCTATGCTAGCCCCACCCCCTTTCCACCCACCACTGGCCTATCTACACCTGTTTCCTCCTGGACAATCTATCCCAGTGAGACTGCTAATCCCCTCCCCCCCCAAACCTAGTTAAAATCTCCTCAACCCTCTAGCCATCTTCTCCCCTAAAACAGCTGCACCACATCAGTGAGGTGCAACCATCCCTACTAAAGAGCCTGTAGCCGACAGCAAAAGTCTGCCCAGTTCTCAATAAACCCCAAACCCTTCTTCCTTACACCACTCTCTTAGCACAGCATTAATGCTCCTAAGTCCCGCTGTCTCCCTGGCTGCACGTGGCTGTGGTAGTATTTCTGAAACACTACCCTGGAGGTCCTTGCTTTTATTTGGCCCCTAGTTCTCGGAAATCCTGTTTAAGGACCTCACCTCCACCTCTAACTTGTCATTGGCACCAATGTGAACCAAGACCGCCGGGTCACACCCGGCCCCACCCATAATCTGTCTACACGATCCACCACATGCGAACCCTAGACCAGGCAGGCAAACACAGTTCGGCATGTAGGGTCTTTGCGGCAGATACCCTATCTACCTTCCTTAAATGGAGTCCCTACACATACCCACCTGCCTTGCATTCCTGACCCTTCGTTCCTCCTCCTGTATCAGAGATGGCAGTCCCCTGGGTGCTCAAGGACTAGCCCCCTCCATACATGCTAATTCCGAGGTCCTCCTCCACTTCATTACCTAAGGCGGCAAATCTGTGAGATGGACAATCTGGGAGAAGCCCCCCCTAATTCCGTCCCCCACTTCCCCTAGTAACCCTAACAAAACTACCTCCTTCCTCATCCTCTTGTCCCTCTTCCACCCACTCTATATCGGCCCCAGCCAGTGCCTGCTGACCCCCCCAGTTCTGCCAATCCCCGCAATGCTGCAAGCTGCCCCCTTAGGACTCTCCACCTCAGTTTCCAAACGGGCAACACCCATCACACCTGACACAGACATGGTTCCCCGGAACGTCGCTCCAGGTTCCTATACATGTGCACGGAGCACATTGCATGGTACTGACAAAACTGTCCCTTCTAATACACCACACCAACACAGTGACGCACAAACCTTGTTTAATGCCTTTTGTTCAAGTCCTTTTTTATGTCCTTGAGAGCAAGGTCCTTAAGAGAAAGGGCCACTCACAAGTTGTTACACTCAGGAAACTTCCTTTGTTAGTCCAAACACAGGCCCAACATACATGAATCCATTTAACTAATAGGCCCCAACCCCCACCCAATTAGTGCAAGAGCCAGAAAGAGAGGGAAAAAAAAAAACCAAAACAACTTAACCCTTTCGCAGCCTGTTTGTGATTACAACAGGTACAATACTAGAATATAGAAGTCCAGCACACCCCTTTAACTGGAAAGAAAAAAGATTAGTCTGCTTACTGCACAATCAATCCTGCACACAGTTTTAAACAGTACAAAACATCCTATTTTCAAACTGTCAAACAATCCTATTCAAACTTTCACACACACCATACAACCAACAAATGATTAGTGTCCTTTTTTATGTCCTTGAGAGCAAGGTCCTTAAGAGAAAGGGCACTCACAAGTTCGTTACACTCACAGGAAACTTCCTTTGTTAGGTCCATATACAGTAAGGAATCGGTACAGGCTCAGTCATCATAACATAATACATTACATACAGTATAGTGATATACAGTAGGAATCGGTACATGGCTCGTCTATCTATATCATAATACGTAAATTACAGTATAGTGATATACAGTAAGGAATCGGTACATGGCTCGGTCTATCTATATCATAATACAATACAACAGATAGTGATATACAGTAAGGAATCGAACAAGGCTCAGTCTATCTATATCATAATACAATACATTACAGATAGTGATATACAGTAAGGAATCGTACATGGCTCAGTCTATCTATATCATAATACAATACATACAGTATAGTGTATACAGTAAGGAATCGGTACACGGTCAGTCTATCTATATCATAATACAATACATTACAGTTAGTGAGATACAGTAAGGAATCGGGACAAGGCTCAGTCTATCTTAATCATAATACATACATTACAGTATAGTGAGGTACAGTAAGGAATCGGTACATGGCTCAGTCTATCATATCATAATACAATACATTACAGTATAGTGATATACAGTAAGGAATCAGTACAAGGCTCAGTCTATCTTATCATATACAATACATTCATATAGTGAGATACAGTTAGGAATCGGTACAAGGCTCAGTCTATCTATATCATAATACAATACATTACAGTATAGTGAGATTCAGTAAGTAATCGGCACACGGCTAAGGCTATCTATATCATAATACATACAATTACAGTTATAGTGAGATACAGTAAGGAATCGGTACAAGGCTCCGTCTATCTATATCATAATACAATACATTACAGTATAGTGATATACAGTAAGGAATCGGTACATGGCTCAGTCTATCTATATCATAACACAATACATTACAGTATAGTGATATACAGTAAGGAAACGGTACATGGCTCCTTCTACTATATATTATATAATACATACAGTACAGTTATAGTGAGTACAGTAAGGATCGGTACAGGCTCAGTCTATCTATTCATAATACAATACATTACAGTATAGTGATATACAGTAAGGAATCAGTACATGGCTCAGTCTATCTATATCATAATACAGTACATTACAGTATAGTGAGATACAGTAGTATCGGCACACGGCTAAGTCTATCATATCTTACATACATACGGTATAGTGAATACAGTAAGGAAATCGGTACATGGCTCAGTATATCTATATCATAATACAACACATTACAGTATAGTGATATACAGTAAGGAATCGGTACATGGCTCAGTCTATCTATACCATAATACACATACATTACAGTATAGTTATATACAGTAAGGAATCGGTACATGGCTCGTCTATCTATATCATAATACAATACATTACAGTATAGTGATATACAGTAAGGAATCGTACATGGCTCAGTCTACTATATCATAATACAATACATTACAGTTGTGATATACAGTAAGGAACGGTACATGGTTCAGTCTATCTATATATAATTCATTACATTACAGTATAGTGATATACAGTAAGGAATCGGTACATGGCTCAGTCTATCTATATCATAATACGATACATTACAGTATAGTGATATACAGTAAGGAATCAGTACATGGCTCAGTCTATCTATATCATAATACATACATTACAGTATAGTGATATACAGTAAGGAATCGGTACACGGCTCAGTCTATCTATATCCTAATACGATACATTACAGTATAGTGATATACAGTAAGGAATCGGTACATGGCTCAGTCTATATATATCATAATACGATACATTACGGTTATAGTGATATACAGTAAGGAATCGGTACACGGCTCAGTCTATCTATATCATAATACAATAATACAGTATAGTGATATACAGTAAGGAATCGGTAATGGCTCAGTCTATCTATATCATAACACATACAGTATAGTGATATACAGAAAGGAATCGGTACAGGCTCAGTCTGTCTATATCATAATACAATACATTACAGTATGTGATATACAGTAGGAATCGGTACATGGCTCAGTCTATCTATATATAATACGATACATTACAGTATAGTGATATACAGTAAGGAATCAGTACTGGCTCAGTCTATCATCTATCATATATGAATATGTCGGTACATGGCCAGTCTATCTATATCATAATACAATACATACAGTACAGTGATATAAGTAAGGAATCGGACACGGCTCAGTCTATCTATATCATAATACAATACATTAAAGTATAGTGATATACAGTAAGGAATCGGTACATGGCTCAGTCTATCTATATCATAAACAATACATTACAGTATAGTGATATTACAGTAAGGAATCGGTACAAGGGTCAGTCTATTCTATATCATAATACAATACTTACACTATAGTGATATACAGTAAGGAATCGGTACATGGCTCAGTCTATCTATATCATAAACAATACATTACAGTATAGTGATATACAGTAAGGAATCGGTACATGGCTCAGTCTATCTATATCATAATACAATACATTACAGTATAGTGATATACAGGAGAAATCGGTACACGGTCAGTCTATCTATATCACAATACAATACATTACAGTATAGTGATATACAGTAAGGAATCAATACATGGCTCAGTCTATCTATATCATAATACAATACATTACCTATAGTGATATACAGTAAGGAATCAGTACATGGCTCAGTCTATTATATCATAATACAATACTTACAGTATAGTGATATACAGTAAGGAATCGATACAAGGCTCAGTTCTATCTATCATAATACAATACATTACAGTATACTGATACAGTAAGGAATCGGTACATGGCTCAGTCTATCTATATCATAATACAATACATTACAGTATAGTGATATACAGTAAGGAATCGTACAAGGCTCAGTCTATCTATATCATATACAATACATTACATATAGTGATATACAGTAAGGAATCGGTACATGGCTCAGTCTATCTATATCATAAACAATACATTACAGTATAGTGAGATACAGTAAGGAATCGATACAAGGCTCAGTCATATATATCATAATACAATACATTACAGTATAGTGAGATACAGTAAGGAATCGGTACAGGCTCAGTCTATCTATATCATAATACAATACAGACAGTATAGTGAGATACAGTAAGGAATCGATACAAGGCTCTCAGTCTATATATTATAATACAATACATTACAGTATAGTGATTACAGTAAGGAATCGGTACAGGCTCAGTCTATCTAATCATAATACAATACATTACAGTATAGTGATATACAGTAAGGAATCAGTACATGGCTCAGTCTATCTATATCATAATACAATACATCACTATAGTGATTACAGAGGAATCAGTACATGGCTCAGTCTATCTATATCATAATACATTACATTACAGTATGTGATATACAGTAAGGAATCGGTACACGGCTCAGTCTATCTAATCTCATAATAGAATATGTCGGTACATGGCTCAGTCTATCTATATAATAATACAATACATTACAGTATAGTGATATACAGTAAGGATCAGTACAGTACTGGCTCAGTCTATCTATATCACAATACAATACATTACAGTATAGTGACATACAGTAAGGAATCAATACATGGCTCAGTCTATCATATATAATAATACATACATTACAGTATAGTGATATACAGTAAGGAATCGGTACAACGGCTCAGTTTATATACCATAATACAGTACATTACAGTATAGTGATATACAGTAAGGAATGGTACATGGCTCAGTCTATCTATATCATAATACAATACATTACACTATAGTGAATACAGTAAGGAATCAGTACATGGCTCAGTCTATCTATATCATAATACAATACATTACAGTATAGTGATATACAGTAAGGAATCGATACAAGGCTCAGTCTATCTATATCATAATACAATACATTACAGTATAGTGATATACAGTAAGGAATCGGTACATGGCTCAGTCTATCTATATCATATACAATACATTACAGTATAGTGAGATACAGTAAGGAATCGGTACATGGCTCAGTCTACTATATCATAATACAATACATTACAGTAGTGAGATACAGTAGGAATCGATACAAGGCTCAGTCTATCTATATTATAATACAATACATTACAGTATAGTGATATACAGTAAGGAATCGGTACATGGCTCAGTCTATCTATATCATAATACAATACATTACAGTATAGTGATATACAGTAAGGAATCAGGAATGGCTCAGTCTATCATATCATATACAATACATTACACTATAGTGATATACAGTAAGGAATCAGTACATGGCTCAGTCTATCTATATCATAATACATTACATTACAGTATAGTGATATACAGTAAGGAATCGGTACACGGCTCAGTCTATCTATATCATAATAGAATATGTCGGTACATGGCTCAGTCTATCTATATCATAATACAATACATTACGGTATAGTGATATACAGTAAGGAATCAGTACATGGCTCAGTCTATCTATATCACAATACAATACATTACAGTATAGTGATATACAGTAAGGAATCAATACATGGCTCAGTCTATCTATATCATAATACATTACATTACAGTATAGTGATATACAGTAAGGAATCGGTACACGGCTCAGTCTATCTATACCATAATACAGTACATTACAGTATAGTGATATACAGTAAGGAATCGGTACATGGCTCAGTCTATTATATCATATAAGTACATTACAGTATAGTGATTACAGTAGGAATCGGACATGGTCAGTCTATCTATATCTAATACAATACATTACAGTATAGTGATATACAGTAAGGAATCGGTACATGGCTCAGTCTGCTAGCTATATCATAATACAGTACATTACAGTATAGTGATATACAGTAAGGAATCGGACATGGCTCAGTCTATCTATATCTAATACAGTACATTACAGTATAGTGATATACAGTAAGGAATCGGTACATGGCTCAGTCTATCTATATCATAATACAATACATTACAGTATAGTGATATATAGTAAGGAATCGGTACATGGGCTCAGTTATCTATATCATAATACAATACATTACAGTATAGTGATAACAGTAAGGAATCGGTACACGGCTCAGTCTATCTATACCATAATACAGTACATTACAGTATAGTGATATACAGTAAGGAATCGGTACATGGCTCAGTCTATCTATATCATAATACAATACATTACAGTATAGTGATATACAGTAAGGAATCGGTACATGGCTCAGTCTATCTATATCATAATACAATACATTACAGTATAGTGATATATAGTAAGGAATCGGTACATGGCTCAGTCTATCTATATCATAATACAATACATTACAGTATAGTGATATACAGTAAGGAATAGGTACATGGCTCAGTCTATCTATATCATAATACATTACATTACAGTTTAGTGATATACAGTAAGGAATCAGTCATGGCTCAGTCTATCTATATCATAATACATTACAGTATGTTGATATACAGTAAGGAACGGTACAGGGCTCAGTCTGTCTATATCATAATACAATACATTAACGTATAGTGATATACAGTAAGGAATCGGTACATGGCTCAGTCTTATCTATATCATAATACAATACATTACAGTATAGTGGATACAGTAAGGAATCGGTACATGGCTCAGTCTATCTATATCAAAAACAATACATTACAGTATAGTGAGATACAGTAAGGAATCGATACAAGGCTCAGTCTATCTATATTATAATACAATACATTACAGTATAGTGATATACAGTAAGGAATCGGTACATGGCTCAGTCTATCTATATCTAATACAATACATTACAGTATAGTGATATACAGTAAGGAATCAGTACATGGCTCAGTCATCTATATCATATACAATAGATACACTATAGTGATATACAGTAAGGAATCAGTACATGGCTCAGTCTATCTATATCATAATACATTACATTACAGTATAGTGATATACAGTAAGGAATCGGTACAAGGCTCAGTCTATCTATATCTAATAGAATATGTGGTACATGGCTCAGTCTATCATATCATAATACAATACATTACGGTAAGTGATATACAGTAAGGAATCAGTACATGGCTCAGTATCTATATCACATACAATAATTACAGTATAGTGATATACAGTAAGGAATCAATACATGGCTCAGTCTATCTATTCATAATACATTACATTACAGTATAGTGATATACAGTAAGGAATCGGTACACGGCTCAGTTATCTTCCATATAATACAGTACATTACAGTATAGTGATATACAGTAGGAATCGGTACATGGCTCAGTCTATCATCTTATCATAATACAGTACATTACAGTATGTGATATACAGTAAGGAATCGGTACATGGCTCAGTCTATCTATATCATAATACAATACATTACAGTATAGTGATATACAGTAAGGAATCGGTACATGGCTCGTCTAGCTATATCATAAATACAGTACATTACAGTAAGTGATATACAGTAAGGAATCGGTACAGGCTCAGTCTATCTATATCATAATACAGTACATTACAGTATAGTGATATACAGTAAGGAATCGGTACATGGCTCAGTCTATCTATATCATAATACAATACATTACATATAGTGATATATAGTAAGGGAATCGGTACATGGCTCAGTCTATCTATATCATAATACAATACATACAGTATAGTGATATACAGTAAGGAATCGGTACACCGGCTCAGTCTATCTATACATAATACAGTACATTACAGTATAGTGATAACAGTAAGGAATCGGTACATGGCTAGTCTATTATATAATAACAATACATTACAGTATAGTGATATACAGTAAGGAATCGGTACATGGCTCAGTTTATCTATATCATAATACAATACATTACAGTATAGTGATATATAGTAAGGAATCGGTAATGGCTCAGTTCTCTATATCATAATACAATACATTACAGTATAGGATATACAGGAAGGAATTGGTACATGGCTCAGTCTATCTATATCATATACATTACATTACAGTATAGTGATATACAGTAAGGAATCAGTACATGGCTCAGTCTATCATATCATAATACATTACAGTATAGTGATATACAGTAAGGAATCGGTAACAGGGCTCAGTCTGTCTATATCATAATACAATACATACAGTATAGTGATATACAGTAAGGAATCGGTACATGGCTCAGTCTATCCATATCATAATACAATACATACACTATAGTGATATACAGTAAGGAATCGGTACATGGCTCAGTCTATCTATATCATAATACAATACATTACAGGGTAGTGTATACAGTAAAGGAATCGGTACACGGCTCGTCTATCTATATCATAATACAATACATTACGTATAGTGAGATACGTAAGGAATCAGTTACACGGCTCAGTCTATCTATATCATAATACAATACATTACAGTATAGTGATATACAGAAAGGAATCGATACATGGCTCAGTCTATCTATATCATATACAATACATTACAGTGTAGTGATATACAGTAAGGAATCGTACATGGCTCAGTCTATCTATATCATAATACAATACATTACAGTATAGTGATATACAGTAAGGATCGGTACTGGCTCAGTCTATCTTACCATAATACATACATTACAGTATAGTGATATTACAGTAAGGAACGATACATGGCTCAGTCTATCTATATCATAATACAATACATTACAGTATAGTGAATACAAGTAAGGAATCGGTACATGGCTCAGTCTATCTATACCATAATACAATACATTACAGTGTAGTGATATACAGTAGGAATCGGTACAGGCTCGTTATCTATATCATAATACAATACATTACCGTATAGTGATATACAGTAAGGAATCGGTACAAGGCTCAGTCTATCTATTCATAATACAATACATTACAGTATAGTGATATACAGTAAGGAATCGGTACATGGCTCAGTCTATCATACCATAACAATACATTACAGTTATAGTGATATACAGTAAGGAATCCTACATGGCTCAGTCATATCTATCATAATACAATACATACAGTTATAGTGATATCAGTAAGGAATCGGTACATGGCTCTGTCTTTATATATATATACAATACATTACAGTATAGTGATTACAGTAGGAATCAGTACATGGCTCAGTATCTATATCATAATACAATACATTACAGTATAGTGATATACAGTAAGGAATCAGTACATGGCTCAGTCTATCTATATCATAATACAATACATTACAGTATAGTGATATACAGTAAGGGAATCGGTACACCGATCAGTCTATCTATATCATAATACAATTACATTACAGTATAGTGATTACATAAGGAATCGTACATGGCTCAGTCTATCTATATTATAATACAATACATTACAGTATAGTGATATACAGTAAGGAATCGGTACATGGCCGTCTATCTATTCATTAATACAGTACATTACAGTATGTGATATACAGTAAGGAATCGGTACATGGCTCAGTCTATCTATATTATAATACATTTACAGTATAGTGATATACAGTAAGAATCGGTACATGGCTCAGTCTATTCTATATCTAATACATACATTACAGTATAGTGATATACAGTAAGGTCGGTCAGGCTCAGTCTGTCTATATCATAATACAAACATTACAGTATAGGATATACGTAAGGAATCGGTACAGGCTCAGTCTGTCTATATCATAATACACTAATTACAGTATAGGATATACGTAAGGAATCAGTACAGGCCAGTCGTCCTATCATATACAATACATTACAGTATAGTGATATACAGTAAGGAATCGGTACACAGATCAGTCTATCTAATCATAATACAATACATTACAGTATAGTGATATACAGTAAGGAATCGGTACATGGTCAGTCTATCTATATCATAATACAATACATTACAGTATAGTGATATACAGTAAGGAATCGGTAACATGGCTCAGTCTATCTATCATAATACAATACATTACAGTATAGTGATATACAGTAAGGAATCAGGTACATGGCTCAGTCTATCTATATCATAATACAATACATACAGTATAGTGATTACAGTAAGGAATCGGTAACATGCTCAGTCTATCTATATTATAATACAAACATTACATTCGTATAGTGATATACAGTAAGGAATCAGTAATGGCTCAGTCTATCTATATCATAATACAATACATTACAGTATAGTGATATACAGTAAGGAATAGTACATGCTCAGTCTATCTATATCATAATACAATACATTACAGTATAGTGATATACAGTAAGAATCGGTACACGGCTCAGTCTATCTATATCATAATACAAACATTACAGTTTAGTGATATACAGAAAGATCGTACATGGCTCAGTCTGTCTATATCATAATACAGTACATTACAGTATGTGATATACAGTAAGGAATCAGTACATGGCTCAGTGTACTCATATCATAATACAATACATACAGATATAGTGATATACAGTAAGGAATCAGTACATGGCCAGTCTATTCTCTCATATCATAATACAATAATTACAGTATAGTGATATACAGTAAGGAATCAGACATGGCTCAGTCTATCTAATATAATACAATACATTAAAGTATAGTGATATACAGAAAGGAATCGGTACTTGGGTCAGTCTGTCTATATCATAATACCGTACATTACAGTATAGTGGATATACAGTAAGGAATCAGTACATGGCTCAGTCTATCATATCATATACAATACATTACAGTATAGTGATATACAGTAAGGAATAGACATGGACTCAGTCTGTCTATATCATAATACAGTACATTACAGTATAGTGATATACAGTAAGGAATCAGTACATGGCTCAGTCTATCTATATCATAATACAGTACATTACAGTATAGTGATATACAGTAAGGAATCAGTACATGGCTCAGTCTATCTATATCATAATACAATACATTACAGTATAGTGATATACAGTAAGGAATCAGTACATGGCTCA
>JAACNH010000075.1:352349-417349 GCA_019447015.1 Hymenochirus boettgeri
TTGTCTTATGAATCTAGCATCTACTGAGCCATGTACTGATTTCCTTACTGTATATCACATACTGAATGTACTTTATTATGATATAGATCACTGAGCCATGTACTGATTCCTTACTGTATATCACTATACTGTAATGTACTGTATTATGATATAGACAGACTGAGCCATGTACGATTCCTTACCTGTATCTCACTATACTGTAATGTATTGTATAATGATATAGATAGACTGAGCCATGTACTGATTCCTTACTGTATATCACTATACTGTAATGTATTGTATTATGATATGATAGACTGAGCCATGTACTGATTCCTTACTGTATATCCCTATACTGTAATGTACGGTATTATGATATAGACAGACTGACCCAAGTACCGATTCCTTTCTGTATATCACTATACTTAATGTATTGTATTATGATATAGATAGACTGAGCCATGTCTGATTCCTTACTGTATACACTATACTGTAATGTATTGATTATGATATAGATAGACTGAGCCATGTACTGATTCCTTACTGTATATCACTATCTGTAATGTATTGTATTATGATATAGATAGACTGAGCCATGTACTGATTCCTTACTGTATTATCACATACTGTAATGTACTGTATTATGATATAGACAGACTGAGCCATGTAGATTCTTTCTGATATCACTAAACTGTAATGTTTGTTTTGATATAGATAGACTGAGCCGTGTACCGATTCTTACTGTATATCACTATACTGTAATGTATTGTATTATGATATAGATAGACTGCGCATGTACTGATTCCTTACTGTATATCACTATACTGTAATGTATTGTATTATGATATAGATAGACTGAGCCATGTACTGATTCCTTACTGTATATCACTATACGATGTAATGTTGTATTATAATATAGATAGACTGATCTGTGTACCGATTCCTTACTGTATATCACTATACTGTATGTATTGTATTATGATATAGATAGACTGAGCCATGTCTGATTCCTTACTGTATATCACTATACTGTAATGTTATTGTATTATGATAGATAGACTGAGCCATGTACCGATTCCTTCTGTATATCACTATACTGTAATGTATTGTATTATGATATAGATAGACTGACCATGTACCGATTCCTTACTGTATATCACTATACTGTAATGTATTGTATTATGATTAGATAGACTGATCTGTGTACCGATTCCTTACTGTATATCACATATACTGTAATGTATTGTATAATGATAGGACGACTGGCCATGTACTATTCCTTACGTATATCCTATACTGTAATGTATTGTTATGATATAGACAGACTGAGCCATGTACCGATTCCTTACTGTATATCCTATACTGTAATGTTTGTATTATGATATAGACAGACGAGCCGTGTACCGACCTTACTGTATATCACTATACTGTAATGTACTGTATTAGATATAGAATAGACTGAGCCATGTACCGATTCCTTACTGTATATCACTATACTGTAGAATTGTATTATAATATAGATAGACTGAGCCATGTACCGATTCCTTACTGTATATCACATACTGTAATGTACTGTATTATGAATAGATAGACGAGGCCATGTACCGATTCCTTACTGTATATCACTATACTGTAATGTATTGTATTATAATATAGATAGACTGAGCCATGTACGATTCCTTAATGTAATCACTATACTGTAATGTATTGTATTATGATATAGATAGACTGATCTGTGTACCGATTCCTTACTGTATATCACTATACTGTAATGTATTGTATTATGATATAGATAGACTGAGCCATGTACTGATTCCTTACTGTATATCACTATACTGTAATGTATTGTATTATGATATAGATAGACTGAGCCATGTACTGATTCTTACTGTAATCACTATACTGTAATGTATTGTATATATATATATAAGATGAGCCATGTACCGATTCCTTACTGCATATCACTATACTGTATGTATTGTATTATGATAGATAGACTGAGCCATGTAGGGATTCCTTACTGTATATCACTATACTGTAATGTATGTTATGGTATGATAGACTGAGCCATGTACCGATTCCTTACTGTATATCACTATACTGTAATGTATTGTATTATGATAGATAGACTGAGCCTTGTACCGATTCCTTACTGTATATCACTATACGGTAATGTATTGTATTATGATATAGATAACGAGCCATGTACCGATTCCTACTGTATATCACTACACTGAATGTATTGTATTATGGTATAGATAGACTGAGCCATGTACCGATTCCTTACTTGTATTCACTATACTGTAATGTATTGTATTATGATATAGATAGACTGAGCCATGTATCGTTCCTTACTGTAATATCACTATACTGTAATGTATTGTATTATGGTAAGATAGACTGAGCCAGGTACCGATCCTTACTGTATATCACTATACTGTAATGTATTGTATTATGATATAGATAGACTGAGCCATGTACGATTCCTTACTGTATATCACTACACTGTATATGTATTGTATATGATTAGATAGACTGAGCATGTATCGATTCCTTTCTGTATATCACTATACTGTAATGTATTGTATTATGATATAGATAGACTGAGCCGTGTACTGATTCCTTACTGTATCTCACTATACTGTAATGTATTGTATTATGATATAGATAGACTGAGCCGTGTACCGATTCCTTACTGTATATCACTACACTGTAATGTATTGTATTATGATATAGATAGACTGAGCCATGTACCGATTCCTTACTGTATATCACTATAGTGTAATGTATTGTATTATGATATGGATAGACTGAGCCATGTACCGATTCCTTACTGTATATCACTATACTGTAATGTATTGTATTATGATATAGACAGACTGAGCCCTGTACCGATTCCTTACTGTATATCACTATACTGTAATGTATTATGATATAGATAGACTGAGCCATGTACTGATTCCTTACTGTATATCACTATACTGTAATGTAATGTATTATGATATAGATAGACTGAGCCATGTACCAATTCCTTACTGTATATCACTATACTGTAATGTATTGTATTATGATATAGAGAACTGAGCCATGTACCGATTCCTTACTATATATCACTATACTGTAATGTATTGTATTATGATATAGATAGAACTGAGCCATGTACCGATTCCTTACTGTATATCACTATACTGTAATGTATTTTATGATATAATAGACTAGCCATGTACCGATTCCTTACTGTATCACTATACTGTAATGTACTGTATTATGTATAGTAGACTGAGCCGTGTACCGATTCCTTACTGTATTCACTATACTGTATGTATTGTATTATGATATAGATAGACTGAGCCATGTACCGATTCCTTACTATATATCACTATACTGTAATGTATTGTATTATGATATAGATAGACTGAGCCATGTACCGATTCCTTACTGTATATCACTATACTGTAATGTACTGTATTATGATATAGATAGACTGAGCCATGTACCGATTCCTTACTGTATACACATACTGTAATGTACTGTATTATGATATAGATAGACTGAGCCATGTACCGATTCCTTACTGTATATCACTATACTGTAATGTATTGTATTATGATATAGATAGACTGAGCCATGTACCGATTCCTTACTGTATATCACATACTGTAATGTACTGTATTATGATAGATGATAGACTGAGCCATGTACCGATTCCTACTGTATATCACTATACTGTAATGTACTGTATTATATGGAAGATAACTGAGCCGTGTACCGATTCCTTACTGTATATCACTATACTGTAATGTAATGTATTATGAATAGATAGACTGAGCCATGTATTGATTCCTTACTGTATATCACTATACTGTAATTTATTGTATGTGATATAGATCTGAGCCATGTACGATTCCTTACTGTATATCACTTACCGTAATGTATTGTATTATGATATAGATAGACTGAGCCATGTACCACATATTCTATTAGATATAGATAGACTGAGCCTTGTACCGATTCCTTACTGTATATCACTATACTGTAATGTAATGTATTATGATATAGATGACTGAGCCATGTACTGATTCCTTACTGTATATCACTATAGTGTAATCTATTGTATATGATATAGATAGACTGAGCCTGTACTGATTCCTTACTGTATATCACTATACTGTAATGTATTGTATTGATATAGATAGACTGAGCCATGTACCGATTCCTTACTGTATATCACTATACTGTAATGTATTGTATTATAATATAGATAGACTGAGCCTTGTATCGATTCCTTACTGTATCACTATACTGTAATGTATTGTTTTTGATATAGATAGACTGAGCCATGTACCGATTCCTTACTGTATCCACTATACTGTATGTATTGTATTATGATATAGATAGACTGAGCCTGTACCGATTCCTTACTGATATATCACTATACGTTAATGTATTGTATTATGATATGACAGACTGAGCCCTGTACCGTTCCTTACTGTATATCACATACTGTAATGTATTATGATATAGATAGACTGAGCCATGACTGATTCCTTACTGTATATCACTAAACTGTAATGTAATTGTATTATGATATAGATAGACTGAGCCATGTACCTATTCCTTACTGTATATCCCTATACTGTAATGTATTGTATTATGATATAGATAGACTGAGCCATGTACCGATTCCTTACTATATATCACTATACTGTAATTGTATGTATTATGATATAGATAGACTGAGTGAGCCATGTACCGATTCCTTACTGTATATCACTATACTGTAATGTATTGTATTATGATATAGATAGACTGACCATGTACCGATTCCTTACTGTATATCACTATACTGTAATGTACTGTATTATGGTATAGATAGACTGACCGTGTACCGATTCCTTACTGTATATCACTATACTGTAAGTGTATTGTATTATGATATAGATAACTAGCCATGTACCGATTCCTTACTATATATCACTATACTGTAATTATGTATTATGATATAGATAGACTGAGCCATGTACCGATTCCTTACTGTATATCACTATACTGTAATGTACTGTATTATGATATAGATAGACTGAGCCATGTCCGATTCCTTACTGTATATCACTATACTGTAATGTACTGTATTATGATATAGCTAGCAGACTGAGCCATGTACCGATTCCTTACTGTATATCACTATACTGTAATGTATTGTATTATGATATAGATAGACTGACCATGTCCGATTCCTACGTAATCCTATACTGTAATGTACTTATATGATATAATAGACTGAGCCATTACCGATCCTTACTGTATATCACTATACTGTAATGTACTGTATATGGTATAGATAGACTGAGCCTTGTACCGATTCCTTACTGTATACACTATACTGTATGTAATGTATTATGATATAGATGACGGAGCCATGTATTGATTCCTTCCTGTATATCACTATACTGTAATGTATTGTATTGTGATATAGTAGACTGAGCCATGTACTGATTCCTTACTGTATATCACTATACCGTAATGTATTGTATTATGATATAGATAGACTGAGCCATGTACCGACATATTCTATTATGATATAGATAGACTGAGCCGTGTACCGATTCCTTACTGTATATCACTATACTGTAATGTAATGTATTATGATATAGATAGACTGAGCCATGTACTGATTCCTTACGTAATCACTATAGTGTAATCTATTGTATATGATATAGATAGACTGAGCCATTCCTGATCCTTACTGTATATCACTATACTGTAATGTATTGTATTATGATATAGATAGACTGAGCCATGTACCGATTCCTTACTGTATATCACTATACGTAATGTATTGTATTATAATATAGATAGACTGAGCCTTGTATCGATTCCTTACTGTATCTCACTACCTGTAATGTATTGTATTATGATATAGATAGACTGAGCATGTACCGATTCCTTACTGTATCTCACTATACTGTAATGTATTGTATATGATATAGATAGACTGAGCCATGTACCGTTCCTTACTGTATATCACTATACTGTAATGTATTGTATTATTATATAGATAGACTGAGCCTTGTATCGATTCCTTACTGTATATCACTATACTGTAATGTATTGTATTATGATATAGATAGACTGAGCCATGTACTGATTCTTTACTGTATTCACTATAGTGTAATGTATTGTATTATGATATAGATAGACTGAGCCATGTACCATTCCTTACTGTATATCACTATACTGTAATGTACGTATTATGGTATATAAACTGAGCCGTTGTACCGATTCCTTACTGTATATCACTATACTGAATGTATGTATTATTAATATGATAGACTGAGCCATGTATTGATTCCTTACTGTATGTCACTATACTGTAATGTATTGTATTGTGATATAGATAGACTGAGCCAGTACTGATTCCTTACTGTATATCACTATACGTAATGTTTGTATTATATATAGATAGACTGAGCCATGTACCGACATATTCTATTATGAGATTAGATAGACTGAGCCGTGTACCGATTCCTTACTGTATTCACATACTGTAATGTAATGTATTATGATATAGATAGACTGAGCCATGTACTGATTCCTCTGTAATCACTATAGTGAATGTATTGTATTATGATATAGATAGACTGAGCCATGTACTGATTCCTTACTGTATATCACTATACTGTAATGTATTGTATTATGATATAGATAGACTGAGCCATGTACCGATTCCTTACTGTAATCACTATACTGTAATGTATTGTATTATAATATATAGACTGAGCCTTGTATCGATTCCTTACTGTATTCTCACTATACTGTTGTATTGTATTATGATATAGATAGACTAGCCATGTACCGATTCCTTACTGTATCTCACTATACTGTAATGTATTGTATTATGATATATAGACTGAGCCTTGTATCGATTCCTTACTGTATCTCACTATACTGTAATGTATTGTTTATGATATAGATGACTGAGCCATGTACCGATTCCTTACTGTATATCACTATACTGTAATGTATTGTATATGATATAGATAGACTGAGCCTTGTACGATTCCTTACTGTATATCACTATACTGTAATGTATTGTATTATGATATAGATAGACTGAGCCATGTACCGATTCCTTACTGTATCAGTATACTGTAATGTATTGTATTATGATAGATAGAAGCTGACCTTGTATCGATTCCTTACTGTATATCACTAACTGTAATGTATTGTATTATGATATAATAGACTGAGCCATGTACTGATTCCTTACTGTATATCACTATAGTGTAATGTATTGTATTATGATATAGATAGACTGAGCCATGTATTGATTCCTTACTGTATATCACTATACTGTAATGTATTGTATTGTGATATAGATAGACTGACCGTGTACCGATTTCTCCTGTATATCCACTATACTGTAATGTATTGTATTATGATATAGATAGACTGAGCCATGTACCGATTCCTTACTGTATATCACTATACTGTAAGGTATTGTTTTGATATAGATAGACTGAGCCATGTACCGATTCCTTACTGTATATCACTATAGTGTAAGTTTGTATTATGATATAGAATAGACTGAGCCTTGTACCGATTCCTTACTGTAATATCACTATACTGTAATGTATTGTATTATGATATAGATAGACTGAGCCATGTACCGATTCCTTACTGTATATCACTATACTTTAATGTATTGTATTATGATATAGATAGACTGAGCCGTGTCCGATTCCTTTACTTATATCACTGTACTGTAATGTATTGTATTATGATATAGATAGACTGGCCATGTACCGACATATTCATATATGATAGAGATAGACTGAGCCAGTACTGATTCCTTACTGTATATCACTATACTGTAATGTATCGTATTATATATAGATAGACTGAGCCATGTACCGATTCCACTGTATATCACATACTGTAATGTATTGTATTATGATATAGACAGACTGAGCCTGTACCGATTCCTTTCTGTATATCACTATACGTATGTGTTATGATATAGATAGACTGAGCCATTACCGATTCCTTACTGTTATTCACTATACTGTATTATTGTATTATGATATAGATAGACTGAGCCGTGTACCGATTCCTTACTGTATATCACTATAACCGTAATGTATCGTATTATGATATAATAGACTGAGCCATGTACCGATTCCTTACTGTATATCACTATACTGTAATGTATCGTATTAGATATAGATAGACGTGAGCCGTTACCGATTCCTTACTGTATATCACTATACTGTAATGTATGTATATGATAAGATAGACTGAGCCATGTACTGATTCCTTACTGTATATCACTATACTGTAATGTATCGTATTATGATTAGATAGACTGAGCCATGTCACCGATTCCTTACTGTATATCACATAACTGAATGTAATGAATTATGATATAGATAGACTGAACCATGTACCGTTCCTTACTGTATATCACAACTGTAATGTATTGTATTATGATATAGTAGACTGAGCCATGTACCGATTCCTTACTGTATATCACTATACTGTAATGTATTGTATTATGATATAGATAGACAGCCATGTACCGATTCCTTACTGTATATAACTATACTGTAATGATGTTATTATGGTATAGATGACTGAGCCATGTACCGATTCCTTACTGTATATCACTATACTGTAATGTGGTATTTGATATAGATAACTGAGCCATGTACCGATTTCCTTACTGTATTCACTATACCGTATGTATGTAAGATATGATAGACTTAGCCGTGTGCCGATACTACTGTATCTCACTATACTGTAATGTACTGTATTATGATATAGATAGACTGAGCCATGTACTGATTCCTTACTGTATATCACTATACTGTAATGTATTGTATTATGAATAGATAGACTGAGCCTGTACCGATCCTTACTGTCTCACTATACTGTATGTATGTATTATATATATATAGTAGAGGAGCCATGTACCGTTTCCTTACTGTATATCACTATACTGTAATGTATTGTGTTATGATATAGATAGACTGAGCCATGTACCGATTCCTTACTGTATATCCTATACTGTAATGTATTGTATTATGATATAGATAGACGGAGCCTTGTACCGATTCCTTACTGTATCTCACTATAACTGTAATTGTATGTATTATGATATAGATAGCCTTAGCCGTGTGCCGATTACTTACTGTAATCTCACTATACTGTAATGTATGTATTATGATATAGATAGACTGAGCCTTGTACCGATTCCTAACTGTATCTCACTATATGAATGTATTGTATTATGATATAGATAGACTGAGCCTTGTACTGATTCCTTACTGTATATCACTATACTGTAATGTATTGTATTATGATATGATAGACTGAGCCATGTACCGATTCCTTACTGTATCCTCACTATACTGTAATGTATTGTATTATGATTAAGATAGACTGAGCCTTGTACCCGATTCCTTACTGTATCTCACTATACTGTAATGTATTGTATTATGATATAGATAGACTGAGCCGTGTACCGATTCCTTACTGTATACACTATACTGTATGTATTGTATTATGATATAGATAGACTGAGCCATGTACCGATTCCTTACTGTATATCACTATCTGTAATGTATTGTATTATGATATAGATAGACTGAGCCTTGTTCGATTCCTTACTGTATATCACTATCTGTATGTATTGAATTATGATATAGATAGACCGGCCATGTACCGATTCCTTACTGTATATCACTATACTGTAATGTACGTATTATGATATAGATAGACTGAGCCATGTACCGATTCCTACTGTATATCACTATACTGTATGTAATGTATTATGTTATGATGACTGAGCCATGTACCGATTCCTTACTGTATATGGACCTAACAAAGGAAGTTTCCTGTGAGTGTAACGAACTTGTGAGTGCCCTTTCTCTTAAGGACCTTGCTCTCAAGGACATAAAAAAGGACACTAATCATTTGTTGGTTGTATGGTGGTGTGTGAAAGTTTGAATAGGATTGTTTGACAGTTTGAAAATAGGATGTTTTGTACTGTTAAAACTGTGTGCAGGATTGATGTGCAGTAAGCAGACTAATCTTTTTTCTTCCAGTTAAAGGGGTGTGCTGGACTTCTTATATTCTAGTATTGTACCTGTTGTAATCACAAACAGGCTGCGAAAGGGTTAATTGTTTTGGTTTTTTTTTTTCCCTCTCTTTCTGGCTCTTGCACTAATTGGTGTGGGGGTTGGGGCCATTAGTTAAATGGATTCATGTTGTTGGGCCTGTGGTTTGGACAACAAAGGAAGTTTCCTGAGTGTAACGAACTTGTGAGTGGCCCTTTCTCTTAAGGACCTTGCTCTCAAGGACATAAAAAAGGACTTGAAACAAAAGGCATTAAACAAGGTTTGTGCGTCACTGTGTTGGTGTGGTGTATTAGAAGGGACAGTTTTGTCAGTACCATGCAATGTGCATCGTGCAACATGTATAGGAACCTGGAGCGACGTTCCGGGGAACCAATGTCTGTGTCAGGTGTGATGGGTGTTGCCCGTTTGGAAACTGAGGTGGAGAGTCTAAGGGGGCAGCTTGCAGCATTGCGGGGATTGGCAGAACTGGGGGGGTCAGCAGGCACTGGCTGGGGCCGATAGAGAGTGGGTGGAAGAGGGACAAGAGGATGAGGAAGGAGGTAGTTTTGTTAGGGTTACTAGGGGAAGTGGGGGACGGAATTAGGGGGGGCTTCTCCCAGATTGTCCATCTCAACAGATTTGCCGCCTTAGGTAATGAAGTGGAGGAGGACACTCGAATTAGCATGTATGGAGGGGGCTAGTCCTTGAGCACCCAGGGGACTGCCATCTCTGATACAGGAGGAGGAACGAAGGGTCAGGAATGCAAGGCAGGTGGGTATGGTAGGGACTCCATTTAAGGAAGGTAGATAGGGTAATCTGCCGCAAAGACCCTACATGCCGAACTGTGTTTGCCTGCCTGGTCTAGGGTTCGCATGTGGTGGATCGTGTAGACAGATTATGGGTGGGGCCGGGTGTGACCCGGCGGTCTTGGTTCACATTGGTGCCAATGACAAGTTAGAGGTGGAGGTGAGTCCTTAAACAGGATTTCCGAGAACTAGGGGCCAAGATAAAAGCAAGGACCTCCAGGGTAGTGTTTCAGAAATACTACCACAGCCACGTGCAGCCAGGGAGACAGCGGGACTTAGGAGCATTAATGCTGTGCTAAGAGAGTGGTGTAAGGAAGAAGGGTTTGGGTTTATTGAGAACTGGGCAGACTTTGCTGTCGGCTACAGGCTCTTTAGTAGGGATGGGTTCACCTCACTGATGGTGGTGCAGCTGTTTTAGGGGAGAAGATGGCTAGAGGGTTGAGGAGATTTTAACTAGGTTTGGGGGGGGAGGGGATTAGCAGTCTCACTGGGATAGATTGTCCAGGAGGAAAGCAGGTGTAGATAGGCCAGTGGTGGGTGGAAAGGGGGTGGGGCTAGCATAGGGGATAGGGAGGAATGTGTATCAAAGTGTACGATAATTACAGGATCATAATCTAAAATGTATGTTTGCAAATGCGAGAAGCCTGGCTGACAAAATGGGTGAATGGGAAATGATGGCATTGAAAAAGAAGTATGATGTAATAGTTATAACAGAAACGTGGTTGAACAGTTCTCACGACTGGGCTGTAAATATAGAAGGATATGCCTGTGTTTAGGCAGGACAAAAAAAGGAAAGGGGGAGGAGTATGTGTATATGTTAAAAAAGAATTGAAGCCAAATTTAAAAGAAGAGATAGCTGTGATATGGATGATAAAGTGGAGGCAATATGGGTGGAATTAGGCAAACAGGAAAGGGGGGTAATGTCATTGTTGGTGTCTGCTATAACGCGCCAAATGCTAGCAGAGAGGAGGTGAGTCACTTCATATGCAGTTGGCAAGGGCTGCAAGTTTGGGGAGTGTGCTCATTATGGGGGACTTCATTACCCTGACATTGATTGGTGTGGTGGAACTGCCACCACAGAAAAAGGCGATGAGTTCCTGAATTTGCTGCAGGATATTTTCTCTCACAGGTGGTTGAGGTTCCTACTAGAAAAGGAGCTCTGTTGGATCTGGTAATATACTAACATTGTGGAGCGCATTATAGATATAAGGTACTGGAGGCTTAGGAATAGGACCATGAAATAGTGGCATTTGGACTTTGTTTCGAAAGGAAAAGTGCGCTGGGTTAACAAGAACATTTAATTCAGGAAACAAATTTTCCCAGGTTAAAAGCAGCTCTTCAGAATGTCAACTGGGATAATGTTATAGACAGTAAAGGTACTGAACAGAAGTGGACTGTGTTCAAGGGATTTTAAGGCCAGTTCACATCTAAATTTTATACCCTTGGGAAATAAATAAAAAAAAATAAATCCGCGCCCATGTGGCTGAATTCTGATGTAAAGAGGCATGGTAAGGAAGAAAAGGCATTTAAAACCTTTAAGGCAGAGGGAACGAAAGGGCCTTTAGGGATTATAAAAACTGTAACAAGGAGTGTAAGAAAGCAATCAAACTAGCTAAATTAATAATGAAGTTAGGATAGCTGAAGAAAGCATCACTAAGCCTAAACTTTTTTTAAGTATATTAATAGTAAGAAAATGAGGACTGAGAATGTGGCACCATTATTAATGGGGATAAGTTATTACGGAGAATGGCGATAAGCAAATGTCTTGAATATTTTTTTTTTTCCTCTGTATACACTATAGAAGATCCAAGTACAGATATCATAGAGTATAGTAGCATAAAGGTATACAAGATTCAAGTTCACTTTGGTTAACGAGGATATGGACAGAAAGAACTAAATAAGGTTAATATTAGTAAATCTCCTGGACGCGATAAATAACATCCTAGGGTACTTAGGGAGCTAAGTTCAGTTTATCTAGGCCATTGTTTCTTATTTTTGCTGATTCCCTCATGTCGGTGATGTGCCTCTGGATGGAAAAAGGCTGATGTTATTCAATATTCAAAAAGGGTAGTCGTTCACAGCCGGGTAATTAAAGGCCTGTAAGTTTAACTTCAGTGGTGGGGAAGATCCTGGAAATTTTATAAGGGAATGTTCTAGAGTATGTTTCAAGACTGACATTATAAGTAGTAACCAGCATGGTTTAGGAGGAATAGATCTTGTCAAACTAACTTGCTTGGCTTTATGAGGAAGTAAGTAGAATTTAGACTCTGGTATATAGCTTATGTAGTTTACTTGGATTTTGCAAAGGCTTTTGATAACAGTCCCCCATAGGCGACTAATGAATAAGCTAAGGTCTGTTGGTTCTGGGGATCCATTGTACATGGATAAAATTGGTTAAAGAATAGGATGCAGAGAGTAGTTGTTAATGGGGCCTTCATCATTATGGCTAAAGTGCTAAGTGGGGTGCCACAGGGTTCTGTGTTGGGGCCGCTTCTATTTAATCGATTTATTATATTTGGAAGTGGTATTGTCAGCAAGGTTTCTGTGTTTGCTGACGACACAAAACTTGTGTCACCATTAAAACTTCAGAGGATGTGCAATCGTTGCAAGGGGATCTAGATAGATTATCACATTGGGCTGCTAAGTGGCAGATGAAATTCAATGTTTGAAATGTAAGGTGATGCATTTTGGACTTAAAAATCCTTGTGCTACTTATACTAAATGAATGGCTCTGTGTTAAGTGAATCCCTGTTGGAAAGGGATCTTGGAGTTTTGGGGGATAACAACTTAAAGGTAGCAAGCAGTGCCAGGCGGCAACAGCCAGAGCCAGCATGGTATTGTCTGTATAACGCAGGTATGGATTCAAGGGAGGAAAATGTAATTCTCCCTCTTTACAAAGCATTGGTAAGCCTCATTTGGAATAATGCTGCAATTTTGGAATCCTGTGTACAAAAAGGACATCTTGAAATGGAAAGGGTTCAGAGAAGGCAACTAAATTAATAAGGGGATTGGGGGAGCTTGAATAATGAGAGATGAGAAAAGTTACAATTATGTACGCTGGAGGAAAAGGCGCTTGCGTGGGATATATACTGTGTATATAAATACTTAAAGGGCATATAATAACTATCTGGGGCATGTTCACAAGAGAACATGTCAAGGACACGAGGACATCCCTTAAGACTTGAAGAAAAAAGGTTTAGGCTTCAAGCTCGGAAAGGGTTTTTTCACTGTGAGAACGGTAGGCTATGGAACTGTCTTCCAGTGGACGTTGTAATGGCAGGTTCATTGGTCAGTTTAAAAAAAAAGCTGTATAGTTTTCTGCAAAACAGGTATGTTGCAAGTTACTGGTATTATACACATAAAGTAGAGTTGATCCAGGGAATTCCGATTGCCACTTGGAGTCAGGAAGGAATTTTTTCCCCCTTCATAAATTGGTGGGGGTTTTTTTCCTTCCTCTGGATCAACAGTTAGGCAGGAAATGAGGATATTGCTAGATGGGGTTGACTGGATGGACGTATGTCTTTATTCAACCTCAAATACTAATAACTATAAGAAGAAAAACTTCATGTTGAAAGGGTTTTTCACTGTGAGAACGGTAAGGCTATGGAACTGTCTTCCAGTGGACGTTGTAAATGCAGGTTTCAGGTCAGTTTCAAAAAAAAGCTGGATAGTTTCTGCAAACAAGGTATGTTGCAAGTTACTGGTATTGATACATAAAGTAGAGTTGATCCAGGGAAATTTCCGATTGCCACTGGAGTCAGGAAGGAATTTTTTTCCCCCTTCATAAATTTGGTGGGGGGTTTTTTGCCTTCCTCTGGATCAACAGTTAGGCAGGAAATGAGGATTTGCTAGATGGGTGGACTGGATGGAAGTATGTCTTTATTCAACCTCAAATCTACTTCTATACTATATCACTATACTGTAATGTATTGTATATGATATAGATAGACCGAGCCATGTACCGATTCCTTACTGTATATCACTATACTGTAAGGTATCGTATTATATATAGATAGACTGAGCCATGTACCGATTCCTTACTGGTATATCACTATACTATAATGTAGTTATTATATATAAATAGACTGATTTGTGTACCGATTCCTTACAGTATCTCACTACACACTGTAAGTATTGTTTTGATATCGATAGACTGACCTTGTACCCGATTTCTTACTGATCTCCCTATATACTGTAATGATTGGAAATTATGTACATTACAGTATAGTGATATACAGTAAGGAATCAGTACATGGCTCAGTCTATCTATACCATAATACAGTACATTACAGTATAGTGAGATACAGTAAGGAATCAGTACATGGCTCAGTCTATCTAAATCACAATAAAAAACAATGAAAATAAATTGCAAAAATTCTTAGGAAAGCAATTCCTATTAATTTAGTCATTTTTGGACCACAGTTCCCATTTAAAAGACAGATAAAGTAAATTTTTAACTCCTCTTTCCATAGCAGGTGCTGCACTGATGCTTTGCAGTGCTGAAGTCTTGAGTTCGATTCCACCCTTGGACACTAGTTTTAATAGGATTTAATGGGTCCGCTTGCGGATTTTCGAATTTTCTCAAAAATTCGCTGATCCTCGAGCGGACCGGATTTTGCGAAGTTCGGAGGAAAGAATCGGAGTACAAGACAATAAAAAAATATATTGGAATGCAATACGAAAAAAAAAGAGTAAAGAAGAAAAAAAAAACCAGTGCGAATGCAAAAAAAAAAGAGGAAACATAAGAGAAAACACAAAGTATGAGATACAGAAAAAAAGAAGAAACAATTGTAAAAACACACATACCCACCGGGAAGTAAAGGAAAAAAAAAAAGAGGGAGATAAGGGAAAAAGACAGGACGCCAGACAATAAACGCGTGCATTGTCACCAAGAAACAGGTTAAGCACAGGACACCCGAACGGAAAAAATTCACTTCAAGTTCGAAAGGTTTGTCACTGTAGACTAAAGCTATGACGCTCTTCCATGGACGTTGTTATTGCAGGTTCCTTGGTCAGTTTCAAAATACAATCTGATGAGTTCTGCAAACAAGGAATGTTACAAGTTACTGGTATTGATACATAAAGTAGATTTGATGCCGGGAAATTTCTGATTGGCACGTGGAGTCAGGAAGGAATTTTTTCCCCTTCATAATTTGGTGGGGTTTTTTGCCTTCCCTGGATCAACAGTTACAGAAAGGAGATATTGCTAGATGGGGTTTGACTGGATGGACGTATTCTTTATTCACTCACATACTATACTATCTAGGAGGCCCTGAAAGACGTACTGCTGCAGCAGGACGGAAGGCGGGATATTGACCATAAAAAAAAGTGGGCCTAATTGATTGATCAGTCCTATCATATCACGCCTATCTAAATTTTAAGAGGAACTTGGAAATGCTGGGTTTGATTTGTGTGACTTTGGGGAGATCACCAGGTAAAGGTTAAAGAGAGGTTTTCAGTACAATCGACTGCCCATCCTGTCTTTGATAAGGGACTTACGGTCCAACCATTCCTCCCGTCATTAGCTAATTTGCAGCTGGTTAGCGCATGAAGGGAGGGGATCGTGGCCTTGTAGTTGTCTCCTATTGGTATCCTGTTGAGTTGTTAGATTTTTTATTCTGGCCTCTTGTCTGAGAAACAGCTCAGCCAGAATCAGTGTATACACTTTTTTGGAGGCAGACTCCGTTCAGACATATCAGATATTCCTTTTGATTATTGGCAGGGGATGAGGGAGGACAGCAAAAGAAAAGCTTTGCTGTTCAGAAATCTCCTGGGCCGCGCTGTCTCAGGGGGAATTATCAAGGCTTTGTGTGATGTCTTTGATCCCATCTTGTGAGGTGTTTTTTTTCAGACGTCCTTTTAATTGTCTCCTTCCCACCTTCCATGAGTCTTTCTGCTTGATTCTTGTTGTCAAAAGGGTTCGCTTCTTCTATATTTAGAACTGACGCCCCATTGCTTTAACTTCAATACGGTATGAAATTCTGGCAAAGTACAAATTAACTGCATCTTTGAAGGTAACACACCTGGTGCTTTCCTCTCCTCAGCTGCAGGCGAAGGGAGAATCCCCTTTCTTGTAGTATTGGGGGTCGGGGGAGCCCTGATACATTGCAAGAACTTGTTAATGGTACAAATCCCTTTGTCAGGGGCCCAGTCTAAAGCCTTTATAGGAGTGAATCACAAGTAATCGCAATTAACCTCGGCAAGTGTCTTGGAAGATACAGTGTTCTTGTTAGTTTCATTTACCTGATCAAACTCTGGCTTTACGTGTTCGCCAAGATCCTCGTGAGAGCAGCGCATTGCGGGGGTACATTCGCTCCTGGGAGTTCCTTGAAGGTACTGCCTATGCGGATGATGTCAACCCTTGGTAGTCGTGATTCTCCAACGATGCAGTCGAGTGACGCAATCTGTTGAAGAGTATTCTGAGACCCTCGAGTTGTCCTTTATCAACGGGAACAATTGCAAACCTTTTGTGGTGGGGAAGACTGCCCTCAACCTCCAAAACTCTTCCTAATATCGTATGACACTTTTGGTCGGGCATTTTCGCCAGGACAAATTGGGGTCAAGGTTGAACTTTTATCTTCCAATTGGATCAGTACAAGGGAAACCGTTCGCGCGGTCTATGAAAGGGTTCAAATTTTTCTGTATGTTAGTATTTTGCATCTTTTGCCCATTAACTACATAGAACATAAATTAGTTTGTTTTTCCTCCGCTTTTGGGGGGTGGGGACACAACTAAACCTAATCAAAAGGAGTGTTACCTACCGGAATTGATCGCCCCTAAAAAGTAGGGCCATAGATCATAGGGTAGGTCTTCCTATTTCCATAGCCATTGGTTTTTAATGACTGCAAAGAGGTACCAGAAGGTTGGTGTTATCCCTTGCTCTGTTAGTAATCATAACCCAAGTTCTGGGGTTGGCTTATGAGTGTCTCAAAGTCATTGAATATTGAGTTGGCACTTATTCTTAGTTTACTCAGTAATTAAATTTACACCTGGCATGCACTGTGGTCAACTTACGACAGAAGGCAGTCCTCCATCTATGAGGTGGGGGTTTCCAACATCATGAGGGAACATTTTAAGGGGAAGGCCCTGAGAAAACAGAGCTGAATGAATGAAGGTAATTCTACTTTTTTGTGGAAGGCCTGTACCGTGAGCCTCCCTGAGACCTCTGATGTTGTATTGTATGCTATGTAAGAAAAGTGATTGGTATTATTTTGTATAACTTTGAATCTGTTTTTCATTATTTTTTCAAAACATTTGCTAAAAGCATTGTATTCTATGAAGGGACTGCATCCAGAAGTCCTCTAGGCATATGTAATGACAGAATGGCGGCATTTGTTCGCTAAAAAATACATAATTTTTTGGGGTATTTCTGAGATCGGGGGGGTGTTTGTGTGTTTTAGTTTAAAAACGAAATGTAGATTTTTAAAGTTGTTGGTGTAATTGGGCTTTATGTAATGCTTCCATTTAGGACTTGTAGCATACCAATTGGATTCAGGAC
Source organism: Hymenochirus boettgeri (assembly GCA_019447015.1). Lineage (NCBI taxonomy): Eukaryota > Metazoa > Chordata > Amphibia > Anura > Pipidae > Hymenochirus > Hymenochirus boettgeri. The sequence continues at coordinate 370,751 of JAACNH010000075.1, forward strand.
ATTTGGGAGATTGATATAGTGGGAAAGTGGGGGTTTTTACTGACAAGGGAGTTTAGTTATGATTTTCTACTTTGAAACAGCTTTTCATTCATTATTTCAAAATATTATTATAAAATCATATTTTAATGAAGGAATTCTGGCTTGTATGTCTATAATAATGGCCCATTTTGGTAGTGAGGTTGTGTTTGGTTACAAAAATTATTGTTTGTGGGAGGTATTCAATATGCCGAGATGACTGAATTTGGTTAGTAGAATTGCCTTTATTTATTGTTCCATTAGGGCTAATTGGTAGCTATTTCTTGGTGAGCACCCATACATGTAGCAATGCGTTGGATTCAGGACAGTTTGGAGATTGGTATTTATGTATTTTGTTGCTTGTCAATGAATTCGGATATGGTTTTTGCGCTGATTTTGAAACACCAACCGTCATTATTTTTTTCAAAAATCTGTGACATGCATGTATACTCCATAAGGATTTGCTTTCAGAAGTCTTGCTTGTATGTATGGCATAATGACATAATTTGATTACGATGTGTGTACTTTCTAAATATATAGTTTGTGGGGGTTTTTTTGAAATTCTGAGGGTGTTTACTTTGATAAACTGAAAGCATTTCAAAAATGTTGAGACTTACATAAATTATAGGAGTAATTCGTCCGTAATGCTGTTCCCTTCAGGGCTAGTTTGGTAGCAATGGTCTTTGTCTTATGACTCTAACCATTTTATACAGAACTTGTAGATTAATTTGGTGTTTTTTTCACTGGGATGATTTCTGGATGTTGAAACTGTCTTTGACCATTTTGGTATCTGAAGTTGTATGCTTTCCAAGAATATATAGCTTGTGGGGGGGTATTTTATGATATGTGGGGTGTTTCATTTGAAAAAGGAAAGCAGTTAAAAATGTTAGTTGGTAGCCAGCCCACTCTCATGTGGTTTGGTATTTGCTTATTAGCATGATCAAAAATCACAGTATTTCTAAAAACCTTGAGGTATGCAGTTTTCTAAAATTCGCAGTTTGCGGGGTATTCCTTTAACGTGATAGGTATTTTACATTGACTTTAAGAAGATCTTTTTTGCATTTTTAATTTGTGCAGTTTTGTTGTCTCATGCCGGGTGGGGTTGTGTTGGGGGTGTTTCTTGGACAAAGTGTGGGCATTTTACATGTCTGGTATTGTTACTCTTTGGAGAATCATGAAAACTCAAAATTATTTTTTATTTTTCCATATAAAAATGGAGGAAAATTAAATATTGCAAATTATTTATTTTTTTTTAGTTTTTTGCCCCAAAATGTGGTCAATCTCCAGAAAAGTGCAAAGGTCTGTTTATTTTATTACATCAGTTATACCTTTTGGGTGCTGAAAAAAAGGATATACTGTATATTTTTCCTCTGCTTTCTGGGAGTTTTCATACCACAACTCTCTAAGAGGTTAAAAATTTGGGCCCTGCCCACCAAGCAAGTTACCTCTACATAGGCCAGGAACCGGATGATCAGAAACTCCACCTCCTCAGCTAAGGAACCTTCCTGCTGGTAGCTGACAATGCATCAGAGCCAATAACTCCACCCAATATGCAAAGGTCATCACTGATGTTTGGGGGGTTGTTGGGTGTAGATATATCCTGTGCTTACTAAGCTAATGAAGGAGGGTTGAAAAACAATGGCTAATAAACTTTAAGGGCTACAACACTGGATAATGACTGTAGGGGTGACATTCTGGTAATTACTTGGAGGAAAGTGCGCTACAACTACCAATGCAACAAGGGCTGAAAATGGCTTAATGAACAGTGGGTTTTGGCAATACGGCTAATAACTGGAGGTGTGACATACTGGCTTATGAACTGGAGGACTGACAATTCTGGCTAATGAATAGAGGGCTGACAATACTGGATATTGAACAGTTCATTAGTGTTAGTCGAGTTAGCCAGTGTTGTCAGCCTCCGTTCTAGCAAGTGGGTTAGTCCATCCTCCCATTTGCATTAGCCATGCTGTCATCCCTCCGATATTTAGTCAGTTTTCAGTCCCTCCACTCATTTAGCCGTGGTTTAGTTCCCTCCTGTTTCCTTAGTCCCTGTTGACAGCCCTCCAATTCATTATCAAGTTGTTGGTCAAGCCCTCCAATTCATTAGTCCAGTCTTAATCAGCCCCCCAGTTCATTAAGCATGTTGGTTAGTCAGCCCTCTAGTTTCATTAGGCAGTCTTTATTAGCCCCAGTTCATTAGCAAGTTGTGTTTAGTCAGAGCCCTCCATTTCATTACCCAGTGTTTTTAGCCCCCAGATCTTCATCCATCATACAGCACAGCGCATGCAAGAGGTCAACGGCAACCAGCCAGCAGTATACCTCTTACTGGGCCAGGAACAGAATGATCAGGAAACTCCACCTCCTCACTGAGGAACTTCCGCTGGGGGAGCTGACTGCAATCAAGAGCCAATACTAACACACTAATGCAAGGTCAGTAATGATGTTTGGGGGGGTTTTTTTGTTGGTGGTAATACTATCCTGTGCTTATGTGCTTATCTAAGCTATTGTCACCTTCCACTTTCAATAGCCAGTATTGTCACTCCAGTTCCTCAGCCAATTGTCCGCCTCCCAGTGCAATACTCAGTATTCTCAAGACCCCAGGTCATTAGTCCGTATGACAGCCCTCCTTTTATTAGTCATTATTGTCCGCCCCTCAAAGTTATTATCAGGGTTAGCCAGCTCTGTTTTTTGTTTTTCATTTTTCCAGTGTAGTCAGCCCTCCAGTTCATTTGCCTGTATTGTCAGCACTCCCAGTTCCTTAGTCAGGTTAGTCAGTCCCTCCAGTTTCCTTAGCCAGTTGTTAGTCATGAGCCCCCAGGTCCTTATGTCCAATGTTATCCGCCCTCCAGTTTTCCCTTAGCAAGTGTCCCACCCCCACTTCAGTCCTGTCTATCCACCATTCAGTGTTTCAAAAATGCCTCCAACTACTGAACAGTCCCGAATAAAACGACAAAAACGGAAGGTCGTGAAAATAAATACATTGCACACTAAATCTACCTAATGTTTATGGATGTTGTAAACTGCCAATAAATTTTGAAACAACGAAATAAACTGTAAACTATATCTACGGAATTCTATACCCTAACTTCTAAAGGTCTGTAAAGAAAGATTATTCACGTTCCTAGCCTTCGAATACACATATCTACTTATCTATTCCTCATAACGTACCTCTACTTAGAAGCAAGGTTCATTTGGGATATATCAGAATATTCAATTAGTCTTAAATGATTTATATCCTTATTAAAAGTTCAAAAGAGTGCATAAAAGAAAAATATATAAACTAATTGAACAGTAGGTAGCACACAGTAAGGAACAGGAGAAAATACTTATAAAATGGCATCTTAGAAGTCATGCGCAAAGTCCATGGAAAATTGGTAATCCAATGGAAAAATAGCTTTGTAGCTCTCATGTTATCCAGGTCATGGTATAATTATCTGTTTTGTATTCAGTTCGTTAGATCAAACTGGGACTAAAGTTTAGTTCGTGAAGACGTTTTCGATAGTCCATCCACCACACCCCTTGTCACTTCAGAAGTTCCCTAAACACCTTGCTGGTCATATGCTAATTAATGAACTTGCAATGGTACTTATAATGCGAACAATTCTTGTACAGTCATTCTAGTGCAGCAAGCCAGTTCTGTGACTAGTGAAACGTCTCTAAGAACTAAACATTAATTCCCAGTTAATCAAACTGAATACACCGATATACATTGAAAAAAGACAAAATCCAAATGATAGTCCAAGATGGAAGTCAATATATGGTCCCCCCCATTGGCTATTGATGTTCCTTGGTTTTTATGTTACAATGGAGAACTCTTGCTTTCTGCCCGGAACCCTTAATTGAGACCTTATCCTGGTAGCGGTTGTTCCCTAGAGGGTGTGTCGGTCCCCTCCCTTGAAGTGTATCCTGCACATTCCTGGGAATATTTAATCTCTTTCCCCTCTAGTCCATCTAAGCAAGTACCATACAATCACACCACAATACCAAATATAATTGTAAATTGGCTACTTTTTAGACATCCATAAATACTATCTAGACTTATCAGGGATTTCAATGAAAGTTCTTATCGTTAAAATGGTGCTAATTTGCCTCAACCAATCAGATGTTGGCCTTTCAAAAGTTTAAGTAAAATCTGATTGGTTGGTGCAAAATTGGCACCATTTTAATGATTAGTTAAATATCTCAAGATCCCCTTGTGGATACCGACCGATAAAAATATAGTACAGATGTGCCTTCAATCCGCGACATGATTTTGTTAACTCTTTTCATAGTCCTTCCCTTTAATTCTTATGAATAATGATTGTAAAGTAAACTGTATTTTTTTTTTTAGCTTTATTAAGGCACCGGCCCCCTGGTGGAAAGTTGCCAACGTTCTGTTTCAGATCGTGCTTTTTAGATAGACTAGTAGATACCCCTGCTGAGCCTAAGAAACAAATGGAGATGGGGGGGGATTCTAACCAAAAGGCTTGTATTAAACCTAACCCTTTGAGTACCTCTGGGTTGAAATAGGTGGTAGCTGGCCATATTGATTGACCTGCTAATAAAGTGCAATTAACGCTGCCATAATAGAAGAGTGGTAACGGCCACGTTGTGACAGGCAGTTTTTTTTTTATCAGCCCTCTTTTCTAGGCTAATGTTAATCAGCCATTCAGTTCACTAATCAATGTTCGCCCTCTGGTTATTATTCTGTTACTGTTATATTAACCGCATCAAAACACAAAATTTTGCCAGCAACAATGTAAAATGTGAATAGTGTCCCTTTTACATGGGCGTAATTAAACAAAGTGGGCCGTGGTCCCCCATCGACAAGTGTGTGGGGTAAAAATGGTGCGATCATCCTATGAAGGCCTGTATTTGATTAAGGAACCTCATGGTCCTGAAACGTGTCAACGGCACGGATAAAGCGTTTTTGTTTCACTATAACTTGAATCCTGCTCTTTCTTCTACCCCCCCCCGTGAGTTTTCCGGTCGGTGCTAACCCATACTTGTACTTGTTTGTGGACGGCCTGGCTTTTTCGAGGGCCAGGGGTCACCTGGGATACATGTAAGCTTCCTGAATATTTGTTTACAAATCTAACTGAAAGCATTGCCCACAAACAGCCTTTGACTATTAAAACAATAATGATAATGTAGCGCACTGTAAAAACGTATTTTAAGACCCTGGTCTAAGTAGAATGTGTATTTGGTATTAAACCATAATACTCTACTGTCAATTAAGTGGCATGACCAATGACCAAGGAGGATAAAAGAATTGCTGACATATTATTAATAGGATACGGAGCCATGCTGGCAATGGTAGTTTGGTACCTTGAGGAATATGCCTTACCATGTGCCAATCCTGTGAAAACAGAAAAAAAAAAACAATTTTGATACATAGTATGAAAATCTTTAACCAGATCTTTCTATCTAATTACTAAGCAGTAATGTCTTGTGCCACCCAGATTTTTAAACTACAAAACTCCCAGCATTCCCTGTTGGAGATGTAGCCAGGGAATCTGGAGCTGTAGCTTTTATGAGCTAAAAGAGAAGTGAGATCACAACAGGCTGCATTGCTCTGTGCACCTGTCCCGTAGCAGATCTATCAAGGAAACTATGGGTTAGTCTCTACCAATTGTAAACATCGATTAGGCATGACTAATGTTCATTGGGACTCAGCGTGGCACCTCCAGAAATCCACATAAAAAAGACCACAAAATAAGTTCAATCACAGAAAATGGCCCCATAGAAGTCATGGAAAAAATCCTGAATATTCAATCGAATTGAAGGTATAAATAGCACAGTATTAGTTTAAATGACACAGGGACATGAAAATGGTCTGCAGAACACGGACCTATAACCCAAAACATATTATTCAATACCCATGAAAGTAGATCTTTTATATTCAGTAACCCTCTAAAGTAGCCTTGTATATTCAGTAACCTCTAAAGTAGCCTTGTATTTCATAACCCGCTAAGTAGCCTTGTATATTCAGTAACCCTCTAAATGCCTTGTGAGTAGTAACCCTCTAAGAGCCTTGTATATTCAGTAACCCTCTAAAGTAGCCTTGTATATTCAGTACCCCTCTAAAGTAGCCTTGTATCTTTCAGTAACCCTCTAAAGTAGCCTTGTATATTCAGTACCCTCTAACGTAGCCTTGTATTTCAATAAACCGTGAAAGAGCCTGTATAGCAGTAACCCTCTAAAGTCCTGTATATTCAGTAACCTCTAAAGTAGCCTTGTATATTCAATAAACCGGAAAGTAACCCTTGTATATCAGTACCCCTCAAAAGTATCCTTGAATATTGAGTAACCGCTAAAGTACCTGTATATCAGTAACCCTCAAAAGTAGCCTTGGTATATTCTAACTGTGAAGTAGCCTTGTTATTCAGTAACACGCAAAAGTACCTCCTTGTATATTCAATAAACCGTGAAAGTAGCCTTGGTATTTGGTAACCCTGGCAAGTACCTCGTATAGTTAAAAATCGTGAAACGTAGCCTCGTATATTCCGTAACTCCCTCAAAAGTAGTCTGTATGTTCGTAACCCTTGAAGTACCTGTATAATTCGGTAACCCTCGAAAGTAGCCCTTGTATATTCATAAACCATGACAGTAGCCTTGTATATTCAATAAACCATGAAAGTAATCCTTTGCTGAAAGTCGTGTCAATGAACCAATGACTGTAAGCCTTGTATATACCGAACCCTTGAAAGTGTGCGTCCTTGTTATTCAGTAACCCTCTAAAGTGCCTTTCTCTCCGTAACCCTCTAAAGTCGCCTTGTATATTCAGTAACCCTCTAAAGTGCCTTGTATATTCATAACCCTCAAAGTAGCCTGGAATATTCATAAACCGTGAAAGTAGCCTGTATATTCAGTAACCCCAAAAGTACCTTTTTAATTCCATAAACTGTGAAAAAAAGGTACCTTGGATTTCAGTAACACTCAAAGTAGCCTTGTATATTCAATAAACCGTGAAAGTCGCCTGTTTATTTTGGTAACCCTGGAAAGTACCTCGTATCTTTAATAAATCGTTGAAGTACCTCGTATCTTCAGTAAACCAATGAAAGTATCCTTGTATATTCAAAAATCATGAAAGTAGCACTTTGTTAATTTCATAAACATGAAAGAGCCCTGTATGTTCAGTAAACCCTTTGAAAGTAGCCCGTTGTATATTCATAACCATGAAGTAGCCTTGTATATTCATAAATCATGAAGTAAGCCCTTGTATATTCAAATAAACAACCATGGAAAGGTAGCTTTGTATATTCATAAACCCTGAAAGTAGCTTTTGTATAATTTCAATAAACCATGAAAGTTAGCTTTGTATAATTCAATAAACGCATGAAACGTACTTTTGTATATCAATACCCATGAAGTAGCCGTGTATATTCAATAACCGTGAAAGTAGCCCTGTATCTTCAAGTAACCTCAAAAGTAGCCTTGTATATTTTAGTAACCTCTAAGTAGCCTTGTAATATTCAGTAACCCTCAAAGTGACCTTTATATTCATAAACTGTGAAAGTAGCCTTGTATATTCAGTACCCTCAAACTGTAGCCTGTCATATTCAATCAACCGTGAAAGGTAGCCTTGTTTTATTTGGTAACCCTGGAAGTAAAGCCTCGTATAATTTAAACAATCGTGAAAGTAGCCTCGTATATTCAGTACTCTCAAAAGTAGTCTTTTATGTTTCAGTAACACCTTGAAAGTAGCCTGTTAATTCGTAACCCTCGCAAGTAGCCTTGTAATTCAATAACCATAAAGTCGCCTTGTATAATTCATAACCATAAAGTAAAGCCTTGTATAGTCAATAAAACCATGAACGTAAGCCTTGTATATATCAGAAACCCTTGAAATAGCCTTGTATATTCAGTAACCCTCTACAATAGCCTTGTATATTCATTAACCCTCTAAGTAGCCTTGATATTCAGTAACCCTCTAAAGTAGCCTTGTATCTCAGTACCCCTCAAAGTAGCCGTGTATATTCATAAACCGGAAAGTAGCTTGTATATTCTAACCCTCAAAGTACCTTGTATATTCATAAACTGTTAAGTAGCCTTGTATGTCAGTACACTGCAAAAAGTTAGCCTGTATATTCAATAAACCAGTGAAAGTAGACCTTGTTTTATTTGGTAACCCCCCTTGAAGTAGCCTCGTATATTAATAATACGTGAAGTCGCCTCGTATATTCAGTAAACCATGAAAGTAGCCTTGTAATCTTCAAAATCATGAAAGTAAGCCTTGTATATTCAATAAACCATGAAAGTAGCCTTGTAGGTTCAGTACCCTTTTTAAAGTAGCCTTGTATATTCTAACATGAAAGAGTAGCCTTGTTATTCAATCAATCAATGAACTTAGGCCTTGTAATATTTCAATAACCATTAAAGTAGCTTTGTATATTCAATAAACCATAAATCGCTTTGTATATTCAATAATCCATGAAAGTGCTTTGTATATTCAATAACCATGAAAAGTAAGCTTTGTATATTCAATAAACCATGAAATTAGCTTGTATATATTCAAGTAACCATGAAAGTACCCTTGTATTAATTCAATACCAGAAAAGTAGCTTGTATATTTCATAAACCATGAAAGTAGCCTTGTATATTCATAAACCATAAAGTAGCCTTGTAATAAGTTCATAACCATGAAATTAGCCTTGTATATTCCAATAACCAATGAAGTAGCTTTTGTATATTCAATAAACCTGAAAGTAGCCTTTGTATAATTCATAAACCCTGAATTAGCCTTGTCTATTCCATAACCCCGAAGTTATCCCTCAGTTTTCCAAAAATACCGAAAGTTTTGACGATTCAACAGAAACTCTAGAAACCATAAACTTCTACTTAAGTTGTAACCATGTTCTATTTATAAACCAGGTTGTTTTTTTTTATTTTAAATAAATATGTATTTTCATTTTTAAATGACTTTATTACTAATTAATGGTAAGATTAAAGAATTTGAAAAAGTGAGTTCTGACTTAAAGGGTAGGTCCACCCCCCACTAAAATTTGCCAGCTGTGTAGGTTTACAAAAAATCCTACCTTCTCTTTTCTCCTTATTGCTCCTTAATGAGCCTTTCGTGTTTACACCATAGTCATGGCTCTTCCTGCCCTCTTAGAGGATAATGGCCTGCCGCATAGAGCTCTCCCCCCCCCAACACCCCCTCTTTGGATGCCTTTACCAAAGCCTCCTCGCTTACTGGTTAAGTTCGCGGGCAATCCCCAACCTGCAATACTATTTTAAAATGCAAATCATCCCCAAAATGTATTAACCCCCCTTCGTTGCCAACCTCTGCCATTCTCCACAAAAGTTCAGCAATCACTATGCATCTCGTTTTTGGCCCTTGTGCTGGTTCGTGTCGGACGAACAGCATTAAGGCCATGACCGAGGGAACACATGCTAGGCATTTATCTTTTGGGCCAATTTTGTATTTTTTACACCTAGGAGGTCTAGGTTATGAGGGGCCTGCCCCACATAATATCACATTGATTTTTGGGTGGGGGTGGAGATACCCTTTAAAACTGATTTTCAATATTCAAAAAAAAATTGAAACACAGGCCCACAGAGGTCAACAAGAGTAAAAAAAATCCAAAAGTTCTGATTAAATTTAAGATATAAACAGCAATAATATGTAACGATAAAAAGAGTTTAGGGACCTGAGAAAACACTGGGAACATATAACCCACCTTCTGAAATCTCCTATATATTTTGATCAATTCTTTGTCTTAGTTCCAATTTTGAAATTGGATATTCTAGAAATTCGATTTAGAATTTTTAAAATAAATATACAAATGGATAAAAAATGTAAAATACGGGTAAACTTAATGGTAGATAGAAGGGGCAAACACTTAAATGCAATTGTCTATGAAAGTGTGTAATTTGTCAAGTACTTAGCTGGTTATAGATTATTTTATACGACTGTGTGGTCCTTCACTTTCTCCTCTGGTATATAGGTGAGTCCGTTACCCATGGCCGGCAAGTGCTCTCAGTCCGGCAATTGAAGGTAAGTCCTTCTCTAAACCATTAAGATTTCTGATTTAGAGGCATGCCCAACCAAAATAGAAGTTACCTTAGAAATGTTAATCATCCTCCCCCCAAACCTAGGTTTCGCATTACCTATATGTTCAAAGATCCCCTAAAGTTCCTTCCTGACCACCGGTCCTTCCGACGCTCCTCTGCTCGGCGGCTGACAGCCGCTCCCTTCCCCTGGTTGGCGCTGGCATAAAAGCGCAACGTGAACATCCATGCCCACAAACTGAACAAGCAACCAGGACGTAGAGCAGCTGTTCAGCGCAGAAGCCCTCTTGCTCCTGTTTTTTTTTGCATGAAACAGAACCACTTGGCAGCTCCCGAGGCCAGGTCAGTTAGTCCCTTCAGGGGAATTTTAAAACAAAAAGATATTTGAAACCTAGGTTTGGGGGGTGATTACCCTATCTAAGGTAGCTTGTGGAGGGTCTCATTCATCCAGGTCATGGGTATATTGTTGTTTCAATTAGACACTGGGACTTGAAGTTTAGTTCTTGAAGACGTTTCGCTAGTCATCTGACTGCTTTCTCAATTCAGAAGACTTGTACAATAATCTGGGCAATTATGTACCCTGGAAAATCCAATTGCAACACAGCCAGACTGGGCCCTTTGTCAAAAGAAGTCTAAGGAAGAAAAGAACACTTATACCACAGAGAAGGGGGAAGGCAGACAGGAGGATGAACACATGGTATCCAATAATGTACAGGGGGCTCCGAGAAATTAAGAAGAATTTTCCATAAACACCGTATCCCTGCTGCTTTAAACAGAACACGGACACTGAGGCAGCAATTGGTACATCTGAAAACCCAATACCGAACACAAGAAAGCAACATCAATATACTCCGTGTCGTGCTGAAAGAATGTCTGATTTGTATGTGGGGGGTCCGGACTCAGCCGTGTACCTGCATCTCTCTTATGATAAGGACATACCTTTAAAGATTTAATGTTAACAATTGGCACAGGCGCGTACTGGTTTCAAGAGAGGTGTTAAGGAGGCCATTTTGGTAAAAAAAAGAAACCAAGCTAAATAGAGGTGGGGGGTTCGACACCATCTGTCCTGCCATGTACAATGCTGTTTTGACACCTTACTCTGGCCGTTCCTATACCACCTCTAGCCATCTATCCCAATCACCACCCCTAACACTTGCTGTGATATGCTAATGTGGGATATTCCAGGGTACATCATGCCCAGATTCTTGTACAAGTCATTCTGATCGCGAACCAGTCGGTGACTAGCGAAAACGCTTCACAATACTAAACTTCAAGTCCGCAGGTTTGATCTAATTGGATACAACAGAATATCTAAGGTAACTTTCTTTGTGGCTGAACTTGTCCTTTAACAGACTTAAATTTTTTATCCAACATTTTTCACGTTTATCCAAGTGTATATTCAAAGGATAAGTAATAATATAAAAAGAAGTTAATGGTCATAGAAAGATGCAGCTTTAAAAATACATTTGCCATATTCTTTCCTCCCCCCTCTAACCCCTCCAGACCTAATCTAGTCTTTGTAGAGTTGAAGTTTGTTTTACATCTTGTTTGTCACTATGTGACTTATTAGATCTGCCCCTCCTAGGATTTTCACTCTAGCCTCCTGATTGCTAGCCCATGCATTTATGCCCTGGCTACTCAAAGGACAAACACCATAGGGAAGGATTAATCGATTTTCTGGACTCTTAACGCAATGGCTACCAGTATGAATGTAATAAATGAAAGAAATATAAAGTACTTTACCTGCTGTTGTTTGTGGTCCACCAGCATCAGTGTTAAGAGAGTCTTAATGAAATGGGAAACATGTCACATCCAGACCCTTCTAGATAAAAACCATTGTAGACTATTAATGACTTCTAATGACCTCTAGTGCACAGGACGTTGCTAGCAGAAAAGATACAGTGACATTAGGGGAATAGAAAAAATCAACAGTTACAGTTCAGAATAAAACAAACTGGAACAAATACTAAATTGAGGACATAAGAAACACTTTATACTCACTATTCCCTGTCCATAGCGACATAGACCCAATGGTCAGGACCTAAATCATAAATCACTAAGGTCCATCACATCTGGTTACTACTAATGTAGAAGAAATGGAGTGAGGGGCAAGGTCCTTATAATGGTCCTTTAAGAAGGGACAACATGTGAACTTCTGTAGGTACCCAGGGGTGCAACAGTCTGAATAAAGAACCAGATCTATGGAAGTTAATAATAATTGGCAATAGTGAAACTGGGAGAGCTTTCAGTCACACACCGTACCTTTTAAACAGCAGACTGCCATTTAAGAAAAAGTGATAGTAAGCATCGCCAAAACATCCAGTGTAAATAAACTTTACGCTTTTTAAAAGAATTGTCACAGTTTAATGTCAACATTATATGATTTTTGGTGTGGGGCTTCTTACACAGCACATCGTTACTGTCACTGACACTGACAACAGGGCAGACTCAGGAACTCTGTAACTTTCCAAGCCTTTAACTTAGATCTACAGAGCGAGAGAAATATCTTATCTGTTTTGAACGGTATGAAAGAGCTTGGTTAAATAGGAGCACTTATTGAGACAGATACCCTTTAAAATGTGTTAAGTTAAGAAAAAGTGATAGTAGGTATCTCAGGGGCATGTTGGGTGGGGGTTTACTGGTGCCTTGAATGCCCTTTTTCCCTTGTGCTCAGTGCCTGTCTGCTGTTCCACTGCTCCTGGTGCCCATAGATTTACTAGCATAGACTGTTACATTGTTTATTAACTGAGTAAGAACAGCATTGGTTTCATTTAAAAATGGTTTTATAGTCTGTGCCCTGTGATGACAACAGCATCGAAACTGTAATTAACATTACCCCGCAGCTGCCCAGGAGACTGGGTTTTAAATGCAGACTACCTGTCCCTACTAATATATATATATAATATAATATATATATATATATATATTCTATAAAAATATTATATACAATACCCATAAGTGATTTTCCATATATTCTTTATACAGAAGAATAGTTCACTGTTTTTTTTGGGCCCCATAACCTGGTCCCTATTTTCCATCTTGCCCAAATTGGTCATGATCCAACAATATTCATCAAATTCTGATTCAGCCTAAACTAATGAAGACACTAATGATAATGATAGCACAGAATGTTTCGGCTGGGTAACATGGACAAATTTTTTCACATCCTGACCAACAGTGCAACGAAATCCCTCCCGTTTTTTGGCCCGACGAACCAATCAAACACGGAAATATCAGTCGGTTGGGCTGAAAATATGGTTGGTGTGTTTCCCCCAGGGCCCCCCCCTTGAATGATATACTTTATAACGTGTAAAGAGGATATTTTTTGTTGGCTACTGGGAGCATAATTATCAGATGAACAGAGAGACTCTATCATATCTCTAATATAGCATATTATATATCTATATATATATATATATCTAATAAAATATATATGATCCATAGATAAAAGAATAAATGATGTATTTGGGTAATGTACTTCCTATTGGGCTTGTTCATTGGAACCCATTCAGAATCCAACCCCCCCCTGAAAAATCCTGTTGTTTGCCCCTTATTATAATTTTACATTATACAGGGCAAAATTTGTCTTTGCGCCTTTTGCAATAGTTTGCCATGCAAGCACAGGGAGAACATAAAACTTCTTTTCAGATGTGTCCAAGGGTGTATTGAACTCAGGACTTTCAGCGCTGCAAGGCATCGGTGCTATCCCTGACCACTGTGGTGCCCAGTATTGTAATGCAATAATAATTATCCAATGCATTTGTCTTACTCCACCTTTTTAACAGCACCCCTGGAATAACAACTACTACGTGATGAATACTTATAGAAAGTGGAATCAATGTTTCAAATAACTATTCTGTTTTCTATGGTCCCTCTCACCCACTGTTCCCTCCTGTGGGAATTCTATTTCTACACAAGCTCATGTAGTGCAATGACAAACACACAGCATGGCATTCATCATGAGCTGCTATGGAAATATAAACGCACCCATGTGTCTTTCCTCTACTGTTGAACTGTGATTTTACATTTACTCATGGAGAACAACATTTCCTTTACCTACTTTCTCTTGATGAATATTGTTTATAAGTCAATCCATATGCAGACATAATGTTATATACAAGGTCAACGCCAGGAACTCTAATCCTATTACAATAAAAGAAGTAGTTACTTCCCCTGCCAGATAAAGGTTGCGTGACCTGTGAGTTACAAGGTGGCCCCCACCTATACCTAAACAGGTAAACATATCCTGGTACATTTCCTGAACTTGCAACAGGTCGAACATATGCAAATATATTCACATGCGCAAATGTGACTACGCTCACGCAGCTCCGCTGTGACCTTTCATCGAAGTACAACCGAGGAGCGCGATCAAGGTTAAGTACTTACCTGCCTGGCTCCTATCATTTAATTGAAGAAACTGGAAGTCAGACACAGCTCCCCTTTATACCTCTGTTCTTCGATTTAATGGAGAACAAAAATGGAGCCCCCCTATTTATTGAGTGGAGATATGCTTTAAGTCACCATATGATGGGAAACGTAAGACCCAGAGTAGTGGAAGAGTGGGAACATAACACATGTTAAACTATTGCAATGTGGGTCTCATAGAAACAAAGTATTAATGTCTTCAGTAGGGACACGGTGTAATTACAATACAACTATCTGCTCCTGATTCTCCTAAATGTGAGAATTAGGAAAGAAAAAAGCTATCAAAGTCAACTATGGTCTTATGTATATTGTTGTATATTCCACGCATAACTGACACTTAATCAGGTTTGTGTCGGCCACCTGAGTGCATGGCACCAGATGGGTGTGTCATGTACACTGGGTGCTATGACCAGATAAGGGTGTGTCAGGTACAGCTGGGTGCTACTAGACCATATAAGGTGTGTCAGGCACACTGAGTGCTATGGACCAAATATGGGTGTGTCATGCACAGCTGAGTGCTATGGACCAGTAGGTGTTCAGCACACCTGAGGCTTCAGACCAGATAGAGGTGTGTCGGTCATCACTGGGTGCTATAGACCAGATAGGTGTGGTCAGGTACACTGGTACTAATGACCAGATAGGGTGTGTCAGGCCCACCTGAGTGCTATGGACGCAGAAGGTGTGTGGCACACATGAGGTGCTATAGACCAGATAAGGTGTGGTCAGGCACACTGGTGCTATATGACCAGATAGGGTGTGTCAAGCAACATGAGTGGCTATAGACCAATAGGGGTGTGTCCAGGCACACTGAGTGCTATAGACCAGTAGGGGTGTTGTCAGGCACACTGGGTGCTATAGACAGATAGGGTGTTCAGGCACACTGAGTGCTATGGACCAGATATGGGTGTGTCAGGCACACTGAGTGCTATGGACGCAGATAGTGTGTCCAGGCACACTGAGTGGCTATAGACGCAGATAGGGTGTGTCAGGGCACACTGAGTCTTGCCGTATGGGCACCACGAGTGTAGGCGATAGGTGTGCACACACTGAGTGCTTATATGACCAGATAGGGTGTGTTCAGCACACTGAGTGCTATGGAACCAATAGGTGTGTCATGGACACTGAGTGCTTGGACCAGTAGGTGTGTTGTCAGCACACTGAGTGCTATAGACCAGATAATGGTGTGTCAGGACGACTGAGGTGCATAGAACCAATAGGTGTGGTTTCATGACACGGAGTGCTATCACCGATAGGGGTGTGTCAGGCACCTGGAGTGCTATAGAACCAGAATAGGGTGGTGTCAGGCACCTGAGTTGCTAAGACCAGATAGGTGTGGTCAGGCACACTGAGTGCTATAGGACCAGACTAGGGTGTGTCAGGACACTGGTGCTATGAACCAGATAGGTGTGTCAGGAAAACTGGATGCTAATGAACCAGATAGGTGTGTCCAGGCACCAAACTGGAGTGCTATAGACGATGTGTCAGACATGTGAGGGAAGTGTGTTCAGTAACTCAGCCTGGGTGTATAAGATGCATATAGACCTGGGTGTGTCAGGTACACTATGGGTTCTATGGACAGATAGGGTGTGTAGTCACTGGTCTAGACGTAGGGTTGGGCTTCCTGGATGATAGACCATATAGGGTGTTCAGGCACACTGAAGTTTCTATAGACCAGATAGGGTGTGTCAGGTACACTTGGTGCTCTAGACCAGATAGGGTTGTCAGGTACACTGGTGCTATGGACCAGTAGGGGGGGGTGTAGTCCAGGACCTGGGTGCTATAACCCAGTATAGGGTGTGCGGCCACCGAGCATTACCGATAAGGTGTCAGGACCTGCTATAACCAGATAGGGTTGTCAGTACACTGGGCTACTAAGACACATATAGGGTTTGTCGGACACACTGTAGTGGCCTATGGACCAGATAGGGTTGTGTCAGGCACACTGAGTGCTATCGACGCAGAATAGAGGTGTGTCCGGGCACACTGATGTTAGCGTAGGTGCAAGGCAGTCATAGACAGATAGGTGGTCAGGACACTGGGTACTTAGCCAGATAGGGTGTGTCAGGCACACTGAGTGTAGACAATATGTGTCAATGTTAGCCAGTATAGGGTGTGTCAGGCACACGTGGGTGCTATAAGACCAGATAGTGTGTGTCATGCCCACTGAGTGCTAATGACCAGAATAGGGTGTGGTCCCATTCACACTGATGCTATTGACCAGATAGGGTGTTGTCAGGCACACTGGGTTGCTATAGACCAGACAAAATAGTGGTGTGTCAGGCACACTGAGTGCTATGGACCGATAGGGTGTGTCCAGGCACCCTGAGTGCTATGGAACCAGATAGGGTGTGTCACGGACACTGAGTGCTATAGTGACCAGATGGGTTGTGTCACGGCACACTGAGTGGGGCTATGGACCAGATGGTGTGTTCGGACACTTAGTCGTATGGACCATAAGGTGTGTCGGCACACTTGAATGCTATAGACCCATATAGGGTGTGTCAGTACACACCCTGAGGTGTGACCCAGGGTGGGCGGCAATGGTCTATAGACCAGATAGGTGTGTTTCAGCAACCTGGTCTATAGACCAGATAAGGTGTGTGTCAGGCACACTGAGTTCTATAGCCAGATAGGGTGTGTCGGTCCACTGGAGTGCTATAGACCAGATATTGTGTGGGTCCAGGTACACTGGTGTATAGACCGATAGGGTGGTGTCAGGCACACTGAGTGCTATAGAACCAGATAGGGTGTGTCCAGGCTACACGGGTGCTATAGACCAGATAGGTTGTGTGCTCAGGTAACATGAGGTGACTATGATGCGGACCAGATAGGGTGTGTCAGTACTGCGTGGGTGCTACTAACAGATAGGGTGTGTCGCACACTGAGATGCTATAGACCAGATCGAGGTGTGTCAGTACACTGTGCTATAGACGCAGTATAGGGTGTGCTCAGGTACACTGGGTGCTATGGACCGATACGGGTGTGTCAGGTACACTGGGTGCTATAGACCAGTATGGGTTGGTCCAGGCACACGGATGCTATAGACGAAGTGCAGGGACATGGGTCATGCATGGTGTCAAGGTACAGGTCACTCAGAGGGGTCAGGTATGGGTGCTATAGACCAATAGTGAGGACTGAGTCTATACGCCAGTAGTGTCAGGTCACTGGTCTATAACCACTTAAGGGTCGATTCACGTTACTACTAGTTATGTCAATACAACAGATAGATGTATGTCAAATACACTGGGTGCTTTAGACCAGATAAGTGTGGTGGTGGTTACAACACTGGGTATTATAGACCATAGGGTATGTCAAGGTTATGGGTGCTTATAGACTAGATAGGGTGGTGGTCATGTACACTGATGCTATAGACCAGATAGGGTGTGGGGTACACTGGGGTGATATAGACCAAAAGGTGCCAGTTACAACTGGTTGCTATAGACCAGAATAAGGCGTGTCCGGTACAACTTGTGCTTAGCTCAGATAGGCTATGTTCAGGTATCACTGGGTACTATAGACCAGATAGGGTATGTCAGGTCACTAGGTGCTATAGACCAGATGGGTTAGTGTCAGGTGCACTAGTGCTATAGACCAGTTAGTGTGGTGTCAGGTAAATGGGGGTGGTAGTGGCTAGTATGACCAGATATGGTGGTGTCTGTACACCCTAGGTGCTATAGACCGATAGGGTGTGGTGGTCGGTACATAGGTCTATAGTACCAGATAGGGTGTGTCAGGTACACTGGGTGCTATAGACCGATAGGCGTGTGTCAGGTTACACTGGGTGCCTATAGACCCTATAGGGTAATGTCAGGTACACTAGGTGCTATAGACCAATAGGGTGCGTCAGGTACATTGGGGGGGCGTGCTATAGAGCAGATAGGTGTGTTCAGAGTACCACTAGGTGCTATAGAACCGATAGGGTGTGGTCAGGACACCAGATGCTATAGACATATGGGTGTGTCAGTACACTGGTGTCTAGGTGGACCAGATGGTGTGTCAGGTACACTGGGTGCCATAACCATATAAGGTTGTGTCAGGTACACTGGGTGCTTCGACCCAGATAGGGTATGTCAGTACACTGGGTGCTATAGAACAGATAGGGGTGTATCAGGTACGGGTGCTATAGACCAGATAGGGTGTATTCAGGTACACTGGGTGCTATAGAGCCAGTGGTCAGGTACACTGGGTGCTATAGACAGATAGGGTATGGTCAACGTCCTGGAGTGCTATAGACCAGATATCCTAAAGACAGCTAGAGCAGCATTTTTGTGATTTGGCACATGTTTGTGTTCTAAAATATATGAGTATTAATAACATCATGCAGTCAATACAATTATATTTACCCAATTCTGATTACAACACACACTGTAGAGTTAAATAAGTCATGTGTATTACAGCATAAGTCTGAAAATTAAGAACGAATGGGATGCTGGGTAGAATATTTTGCACCAAGTTGCAGTGTCCACAGTCCTAAAAAGTCCTGTCTGGCTGAGGCTATGACAAGCACGTGCATTGCCAATAGGCTTAGCGCTGCAATCTGCGCTATGTTGCACAATCGAGAAAACGCATGCAAATCTGCAAAAAAGGTGATGGCTGTACTCCAGTGCCATGTCTATTAAAAGAAAACTAAATTTTTTCAAACTGTTAGCCACTATAGGTTCTTTTGTTTTCCCATACTTCTACTAACCACTTAAAAAGGGGAACTGTGGTCTACACACAGTACCCATGGCATCCGTGAGTGGGCGGGGCTTAGACACCCACGAGTGGGCGGGTGTTAGGTCACCTGCAGTGGTGCAGGGCCACTGCACCGCAGTTGGACGGGGCCACGACCCCACTGGTGGGCGGGGCCACATGGGGCTGTAAGATAATAGGCCCATGGGAGGCCTGCAACTGGAGGGACAATGGGTCCATGAGTGGTGAGTGCCAGGGATGGCTGCAAAGGGGAGGAGGGCGACACAGAACAGTTTGACTGACATGGTTTCAGAGCAGGAAGCAGGATTGGCAGGGGACCTGGTGATGCTGCTGCCATATCACACAACACAAAATGTAAATATCTTCCAAAACTATTCAAATTAACAATGGAAATAATTGCAAAATTCTATGGAGAGCAATTCCTAATCAATTTACCTAATTTACTGAAAGTCTTTTGACCACATTCCTTTAACCAATGCAATCTCTATACGGAACCAGGGGTGCCTAACTGCATTATGCCTCAAGGGCCTCATGTCCGCACCTGAACCACCTTTGAGGGCCCACACAATAATTAAATATATTGGGTGTGTAATCACTTTAATTTTTTTTATGTGCATTTTATTTTATTTTTTTTTATTAATCATTCCAAATTACATCATCAGATCATATTAGGGAAATGATTAAACTAGGATTGGGCATAAATGGCCTTTTCCCAAGTCAAATCGATCAGAAAAATCACTTCCCAGATAACTCATTTTTCCAGGAAGTGATTTTTTAATTCATTGGCAAAGATCCAATATTAGGTGATCAGTCTGTCCCAGTTTTGCTCAGTAGCAAAAAAAAAATCCTATTTATGAATGGGACTCTGAGCACAACTGTACTCTGACATAGCAAGCTGTCACACACACGACGCTTGCATGTCGGTATTGCACTGCAATCTGATTTAAGGACACACGGGAAGACCCCAGTGAAGAAGGAAGTCACCTGGAGTTACATTTCCGGCAAACCCTCTTCTCTTTGTGGGACCTCTTTCCACTATATGCGGTCATGGCTCTCGGCTGTTAGCTTCCAATTCTCCCACATAATTTGACCAACCGTTGGAGGACTTTTGAGAGTAGGGAGGGCACTTGAATGCTGTCCCTGATGTGCCCCTATGCAGAAGGGCAGGGCTTATCAGCAAAGTGCCCCGTGGCCCACTCCAAATTGCGACAGGTCACGTTTTTGGGCCCACTGCACTGACTTATTCAGGACAAAGCTATTCAAACACATATTTTATATAAAATGAAACCGCACTTACGAAGGCTTACAGTTTGTTGCGAATTTTAATGGCAGAATGTCATCATCGTCCTATATAAGCAGGAAAATATATAAAATAGTTGAAGTGTACAGGTTTAGGGATTGGCTCCAGTCACTAGGGTGGTCGCTATCAACAATAAGGATACAGTTATGTCCATGACATAGGGGGAAGTTGATAAACAGTTAAAGTCACGACGCAGCAGGTTTTTAAGGTGACGTAAATTCAATAAACTGAGAAGATACAAATCTTCACAGTGTTACAGTTGTGAATGAAGTTGCAGATCCATGAATTATATTAATGGTCAGATGACAAAGACAAAAATTCAGCAACCCTTTATACCATACCATAACTCCTACCTATCTGAATAGAGGATCAAGAGGAAAGTAAAAACATATTGCTTACTGCTTTGTCTCAGAAGGGATAAACCACTTGCCTGGTTTAAGAGAAGTCAGTCAAGCCTTCTCCTACCTTACCAAATCAATCTACACGAGCGTACGTTCATGGATCTCTGGTCCAGTATGGTTTGAAGTCAATCTTATAGTTTTAACCATGGGGGATTAAACGCCCATTAGTTCATTTATAAAAAAACTTTTTACATTACACTGTTGCTGGCAGATAGAATAACTAAGGGCCATTAGCACCAATTCGAGCGTGTTTTTGCATTCAAATCGTGCATTCAAATCTCGCATCTGATTTGGCATTGCAAAGCCATCGGAGGGTACCCACTAATGTGTGCTGGGTTCCGACCCTTTAATTGAATGCCTGTGTCCTAATAATAAATGATGGGTCACAGAGTGCAGCGAACATACCATATACCAATGCTATACAGTGCATTTTAAAAAATCTTGCATTGCTGCGTTGTGATAGTTTGGACCTAGACCTATTCTTTTAAACTGTATTGGCAAATAATATTTTCTTAGTTCTAACCTCTGAATAAAAGTTTCAATGAATCATTTAGGCCTGGTTGTAAGAGGCTCATTCATCGTCCAGGTATATCTTGTGTTATTCCTTGATCAACTGACTATTTCTCTATTCTAACAGTTCATGGTATATCTGGTGTTATTCACTTAGATCACCTGGACTATTTCTCATTCTACAGTTCATGGTTCTAATCTGTGTTATTCACTTAGATCAACTAGACTATTCTCATTCTCCAGGTCATGGTCTACTCTGTGGTTTTCACTTAGATCAACTAGACTTATTCTCATTCTACCAGGTCATGTCTATCTGTGTTCATTCACCTTAGATCACTGGACTATTTCTCAATTCTATACCAGTCATGGTATATCTGGTGTTATTCATATCAACCTGGAACGGTTCTCATTCGCCAGGTCATGGTCTATCTATGGCAATTCATATAGATCACTGGACTATTCCTCATTCTACCAGGTCATGGTAATCTGTGTTATTCAGTAGATCACTGGACTGGTTCTCATTTATGCAGGTCATGTCTATCTGTGTGTTTATTTCGTTAGATCAACTGTACTGGTTCTCAAAATTTCAAAAAATCCAGGTCATGGGTATATCTGTTTTATTAGTTAGATCAGCTGGATTTGGTTTTCTTTTAATCCAGACTTGGTATTTATCTGGGTATTCAGTTAGATCAACTGGACTTGGGTCCATTCATCCGGTCATGGTCTAATCTGTGTTATTCAGTTAGATCAACTTTGCTTGTTTCAATTCCTCATTTATCCAGGTCCATGGTCTATCTTGTTTATTCAGTTTATCACTGTGACTGTTTTTTTCTCTTCATCCAGGTCACATGGTCCTATCTTGTGTTATTCAGTTGATCACTGGACTGGTTCTCATTCATCCCGGTCATGTATACTTCTGTTTTAAAATTAGTTTAGATCAGCTGGATTGGTTTTCTTTTAATCCAGGACTTGGTATATCTCTGTGTATTCAGTTGACATCCACTAGTACCATGTAGAAAATGAGGAAACCTTGGTGATAACTTGGGTAATATAGTCCTTACCTCAAAATTTTTAGCACTGTAATAAGAGCAATTACCAATAGTGAGATAACAGTTGGAATCATAACAGACTGGTTGACATATTTCGTGTTTGTATGTCAGATCTCAAACCACTTAATCTGTGGATTTACTTTAAAGGGAATGTCCACTCCCCAAATAAAAAATGTGCAAACAGGGGATGGCCATTGTTATGAATGGATTAGAATGTAATATCCATTAGCACAACTTTAATTAACTTCTTCCTACCACCTTCGTGGTTACAAATGGACTTTATCCGCCCACCGCAAGTTATTTAATATGCCAATAGCTACTACCGTATCACAGTACCACAAAGTTCCAGCGTGGTTAATGGTGCTTGCGTTGGCAACCTAAAGCCCGTAATCAATATACGTACTACGGAACCGGAGTGCATTGGCCCTTTTAAATCTCTCTTCTTTCTCACAACCCACAAAACTACTCGTTTCACGACTTATCCTCGACGAACGGCCGTTTTTGGACGATACTTGTGCTTGTTAATGAAGCTCGGGCCGTGATCGGGGGTCAGAGGTACTTCTGCAAAATTGTAACGTGTGACGATCCTTTACCCCCTGGCCATTAACTTCACCATCATCACCTTCACTTCTATTTCAACCCCTCCTCAAACCTCCACAGCCCATCTAAAAAAAGCACAGTGATACTACATGCCCCTCATCATAACCACAACTGACAAGCCCTACCCAAACACACATACCCAGCACCAATAGCAGTCACCAGCTATGACCCTGAGCAGCAACAGTCAGTCATAACTGTGACAACCTGAATCACACATTGGCTACTGCTCGTCCCCTCCGACCATGTTACACTTCTATAAAGCTTGGAAGCTTTACAACAGATGTGCAACCTTCACACAAGCATGCTGAAATTGGGAAATTTAGCTCCGGAATGTTTAGCAGGTAATAAGTTTTGCCGCTTGGTGTTTGCTCGGGTAAATGAAGGAAGCCAAGTCGACTAACATTTTTATTTAGGAGTAGATTTGCTTGTAACTCTATGAGGACCTGTAATGATGGACAGAAAACTAAAAATGAACTGAATGGTCTGAAACCTAATGACTCAATCCCCTCAAATCTTAATTATTCTTATTGGCCTGAATTAAAAGAAGCAGTGAAAGGCCATTCTATATGTGCATCGATGACTCCTTGTTTAGGTGTCCGCCCCCGGTGTATATGCCTGTACGATCTAACATTATGGGGAGGCTTTTCTTTTTTTTTTTTTTCTTATGGGGAGGCCTTTAATAAAACACAGTAAGAACTGAATTAACCCATAGGTCTCCTTGGTTTCCTCCACTGTCTCTGTTTTACATAAGGATGAGACACGACTGAACTACACACCAGCCAAGACCAGACAATGGATAACTTTGCAATGAAAATTCCTTCTTGGCGTTGCCCCTTATGGTGGCTAACCAGAAAGCAGACCTTGCAATGCATAGCCCCATCTTATTTTCATCCAATGACAGATAGGGCTTCCTCTCCTTCACTGTAGATGAAGCATGGAGAGGGCCCCCATCAATAGTTTTTTGCTGGGGCCCGTGATTCATATACACTGAATGTTACTTTTTAGAGAATATTGTAATTCATTTGATTTATGTCAAATACAGTGTAAAATTGACATATATATGACTAGCAGTATTATTTTTGGTAACATGTCATGTATATTATGAATTACTTGCACCTAACAATATTATAAATCCTACCGCAGAAATATCCACCCCCCAATCTCGAGCACATCTCTGACCCTCTGACAGGACACAACACCCTTTTAGAAAACCCCGCCCTAAAATATTATTAAAGGTCCATGTGATCATAGAGCAGTGTTTATACAACTAAAGGTTACCAGTGTACATGTTAAGAAAAGAAGAATACTAAAAAAGAAAAATTTAAGTAAACTTAAATGTACCTAGTGTCACTACCAGCCTTGTAGAAAAAAAAGGAAAAAAATAGCAGATAAATCATAAACCATCATAGAAAATAAGGTGTATAAATGGATTATAATTGGACTGAGGGCTGGCACTACACCAGTAAATTGGGTACAGCTGTCGCAGGATCTTTAAAGATGGACAGACAGCAAGATCCAGACAAGACAGCATTTAAAGATCAGCTTGCACACGGTCCCGAGCAATAATCTCTATGGGATACATTTGGGACTGATACATTACTCATTACAGCCACATCCCTATACTTTGTACAGATGCTGATCAAGACTGGGGACATTTTTTTGAATCATGTATTGTATTTTAATAAGACGTTCTATACAGATATATAGATCCACCACCCCACTTTTGAATGTAGGTGGGCCGCACAAGTATGGATAATCCGACACAACCCAGACCCAACATCGGAACCCCTGTTTCGAACTCAAAGATCTGTCCCGAATCCAGACAGATCTAAGGATTTTCGGGACTACGGACAAATTTTAGAAGATCTAGAATATAACGTAGCTATTTTTTGATAAGTTTTTTAAATAATCTTAGAACGTTCGCAATCTCTGAAAATACAAACGGAGACTATCTCTCGGTTCCCATCGTATTTCGAAATCAAAGTGTTTGAGGTTATGTTGCGATAATTTTCAAAATAGTCCTTAAACTTGAAACATCTTCAAATATGATTTGGAACTCGAAAGGTCTCTGATCGTATTTTCGAGGATTTTTGAAACGTTCGAAGATCTAGAGATCCGGCAATCCCAAACGGTAACGAAACTATATAGTTTCGGGCAATCTCTACTTCCGACCACCTCTTTTTGCAAATTAAGTGCATGGTCCATCCCCAAAACTAAAAATTAACGTACTACTGGCCCACTGTGTATTTAAAATGCTCCTTACCTTGCAATCCCGCTCCTTATGTTCTTCTTCCAGTGTATTCAAGTCCAGGAACGAGGAAAAAGTAAGGAGCGGTCTTCCTGTGGAAAGAGTTTCTCTTTGCCTCCTGTTTAAAACAAATTGGTGTCCTCGTCAGTTGATTGCATGCACTTTCCCCCTCCTCCCTGCCCACCATCCGGATCCATCCTCTGCATGGATAAGCTCTATGTTTTAACCCTTGTAGTATAGTGTTACTCCCCCCTGCCCAAACCACAACCCTGACTTGTTTTTAAAAAAAAATCCACCAGACACAACTGACAGTTTCCCACGTATCTTCATCAGCCAATCAAGGGGCGGCTGCCGGTCTGACCCGTTTGCAACGTTCCTTGCAAAAAGGGAGCCGCGAGGAGCGCGCCATTGGAGTGAAGGCATGTAAGTATATTGCGCTTTTAAATTTAAAAAAACTGTAAGGAGCGTTTAGGTCTGGGAAGGGGACTACACTATATGCAAGTTTCATATTGGGGGTGGCTTGCCTTTAAGAATTTGCAAGTGAAATCAGCTTTGGGGAGATCGTATTTACAACATAGATAGTGGGTAGGGGGTTCATTTAAAAAAGAAATGATGGGGCATAACACATTTGTAGGAATACAAATCCATGGGAATATCGGCCCATTTAGATCACTGTCTAGGTGATTGGGGGTTTAAAGGGAGTCTCTCTCCCATCCTTGTGCATTTGAAAATTCTCTTTTTGTCCATTAATTTTCTCTTTACAAGAGCAATGAACAGCGCAGGGAAAGGTTGGTGGCTATTGGATATGAATGTTTGACCCCTAAGCCATGCAGGTAATAAGGGAAATCTAGGTACATATCTTGTTCAGAATGTCTTAACCTGGTATACCAATAAACAAAAAGAATATAAACAGTGAGATTGGCAGTAAGGATCGGTAACTGGCTCCGTCTATCTATATCTAATACCAAATACATTACAGTATAGTGAATATACAGTAAGCATCAGTACATGGCTCAGTCTACTATATAAATACAATACATTACAGTATAGTGATATCACGTAAGAATCGGTACCCTGCTCGTCTATCTTATCATAATACCTACATTACAGTAAGTGAGATACAGAAAGGAATCGGTACAAGTGCTCAGTCTAATCTATATCAGAATACAATAAATTACAGTAAGTGAGATCCAGTAAGGAATCGTACCGGCTCAGTTATCTATATCATATACAATACATTACAGTATAGTTATATACAGTAAGGAATCGGTACAACGGCTCAGTCTATCTATATCATAATACATACATTACAGTATAGTGATATACAGTAAGGATCTACATGGCGCGTCTATCTATACATAATCAATACATGACAGTATAGTGATATACAGTAGGAATCATACATGGCTCAGCTATCTATATAAACAATACATTACAGTATAGTGATATCAGTAAGGAATCGGTACACTGGCTCGTCTATCTATATCATAATACATTACAGTATAGTGGATACAGTAAGGAATTGGTACATGGCTCAGTCTATCTATATCATAATACATTACATTACAGTATATGATATACAGTAAGGAATTGGTACATGGCTCAGTCTATCTATATCATATACAATACATTAACGTATAGTGATATACAGTAAGGAATCGGTACATGGCTCAGTCTATCTATATCATAATACAATACATAACAGTATAGTGATATACAGTAGAATTGGTACATGGCTCAGTCTATCTAATATCAATAATACAATACATTACAGTATAGTGATATACAGTAAGGAATCGTACATGGCTCAGTCTATCTATATCATACAATACATCTCAGTATAGTGATATCAGTAAGGAATCGTAAATGGCTCCGTCTATCTATATCATAATACAATACTTACAGTATAGTGAGATACAGTAAGGAATCGGTACATGCTCAGTCTATCTATATCATAATACAATACATTATGTATAGTGAGATAACAGTAAGGAATCGTGTAACAAGCTGAGTCTATTCTATCTATATCATATACAATACATTACAGTATAGTGATATACATAAGGAAATCGTACCATGGCTCAGTCTATCTATATCATAATACAGTACATTACATTATAGTGATATACAGTAAGAGATCGGTACATGGCTCAGTCATCTATATCATAATACAATACATTACAGTATAGTGATATACAGTAAGGAATCGTACATGGCTCAGTCTAATCTATATCATAATACCAATCATTACAGTATAGTGATATACAGTAAGGAATCGGTACATGGCTCAGTCTATCTATATCATAATACATACATTCAGTATAGTGAGATACAGTAAGGAATCGGTACAGAGGCTCCAGTCTATCTATATCATAAACAAATACATTACAGTATGTGATATACAGTAGGAATCGTACATGGCTCAGTCTATCTATATCATAATACATACATTACCGTATAGTATATCACGTAAGGAATCGGTACATGCTCAGTCTATCTATATCATAATACAGTACTTACCAGTAAGTGAATACAGTAAGGAATCGGTACATGGCTCAGTCACTATATCATACACAATACATTACGTATATTGATATACAGTAAGGAATCGGTTACAAGGCTCAGTCTATCTATATCAAATCAATACATTACAGTTGTAGTGATATACAGTAAGGAATCGGTACACGGCTCAGTCTATCTATATCATAATACAATACATTCAGTGTAAGTGATTACAGTAAGAATCGGTACAAAGGCTCAGTCTATCTATATCATAATACAATACATTACAGTGTATGATATACAGTAAGGAATCGTACAGTCTCATTCTATCTATATCATAATCAATACATTAGTGTAGTGATATACATAAGATTGGTACCAGGCTCAGTCTATCTATATCATAATCCAATACATTACAGTATAGTGATTACAGTAAGGAATCGATTACAATGGCTAGTCTATCTATATCATAATACAATACATTCACAGTATAGTGAATACCTAACGGAATCGGTAATGGCTCAGTCTATCTATTATCATAATACAATACATTACAGTGTATGATATACAGTAAGGAATCGGTACAAGGCTCAGTCATATCTATATCATAATACAATACATTACAGGTAGTGATATACATAGAATCGGTACAAGGCTCATTCGATCTTCATACATAATACAATACATTACAGTGTAGTGATATACAGTAAGGAATCGGTCACACGGCTCAGTCTATCTATATCATAATACAATACATTACAGTATAGTGATATACAGTAAGGAATCGTACACAGGCTCAGTCTATCTATACATAATACAATACATTACAGTCATAGTGGATATACAGTAGGAATCGGTCAAACGGCTCAGTCTATCTATATCATAATACTACATTACAGTATAGTGATATCAGTAGGAATCGGTACACACGGCTCAGTCTATCTCTCTATCACATACATACATAGTATAGTGATATACAGTAAGGAATCGGTACATGGCTCAGTCTATCTATATCATAATACAATACATTACAGTATAGTGAATACAGTAAGGAATCGGGTACATGGCTCAGTCTATCTATATCATAATACAAGTACATTACGTATAGTGATATACAGTAAGGAATCGGTACACACACGGCTCAGTCTATCAATATCCATAATACAATACATTACAGTGTAGTGATATCCAGTAGGAATCGTACACGGCTCAGTCTATCAATCATCATAATACATACATTACAGTATAGTGATTACATAAGGAATCGGTACATGCGTCAGTCTATCTAATATCATTACAATACATACGTATAGTGAGATACAGTAAGGGAATCGGTACATGGCTCAGTCTTCTATATCATAATACAGTACATTACAGTATAGTGAGATACAGTAAGGATCGGTACATGGCTCAGCTCTATCTATATCTCATAATACAGTACATTACAGTATAGTGAGATACAGTAAGGAATCAATACTGGCTCAGTCTATCTATATCATAACACAATACATTACGTATATGATATACAGTAAGAATCGGTACATGGCTCAGTCTATCTATATCATAATACAATACATTACAGTATAGTGATATACAGTAAGGAATCGGTACATGGCTCAGTCTATCTATATCATAATACAATACTTACAGTATAGTGATATACAGTAAGGAATCGGTACATGGCTCAGGTCTATCTATATCGATAATACAATACATTACAGTATAGTGAATACTAAGGAATCGGTACATGGCTCAGTCCTATCTATATCATAATACAATACATTACGGTATAGTGAATAAGTAAGGAATCGGTACAAACGGATCAGTCTATTTATACATAATACAATACATTACAGTATAGTGATATACAGTAAGGAATTCGGTACACAACGGCTCAGTCTATCTATATCTAAATAAAATACATTACAGTATAGTGATATACAGTAAGGAATCGGTACTGCTCAGTCTATCTATATCATAAACAATACATTACAGTATAGTGATATACATAAGGATCGGTACACGGCTCAGTCTATCAATATCATAATACAATCATTACAGTATAGGTGATATACAGTAAGGAATCGGTACACGGCTCAGTCTATCTATATCATAATACAATACATTACAGTATAGTGATAACAGTAAGGAACGGTACATGGCTCAGTCTATCTATATCATAATACAATACATTACAGTATAGTGTATACAGTAAGGATCGGTCCTGGCTCAGTCTATCTATATCATAATACAATCATTACATATAGTGATATACAGTAAGGAATCGGTACATGGCTCGTCCTATCTATATCATAATACAATACTTACATATAGTGATATACAGTAAGGATCGGTACAGGCTCAGTCATCTATATCATAATACAATACATTACAGTATAGTGATAATACAGTAAGGATCGGTAAACATGGTCAGTCATCTTATCATAAACAATACATTACAGTAATAGTGAGATACAGTAAGAATCGATACAAGGCTCAGTCTATCTATACATAATCAGTACATTACAGTATAGTGAGATACAGTAAGGAATCGGTACAATGCTCAGTCTATCTATATCATAATACAATACTTACAGTATAGTGAGATACAGTAGAAATCGTACAAGGCTCAGTCATCTATATCATAATACAATACTTACAGTGTAGTGAGATACTGTAAGGAATCGGTACACAAATCAGTCATCTATATCAATAATACAATACATTATAGTATAGTGATATACAGTAAGGAATCGGTACATGGCTCAGTCATCTATATCATAATACGATACCTTACAGTATAGTGATATACAGTAAGGAATCGGTACATGGCTCGGTCTATCTATATCATAATACATATCATTACATTATAGTGATATAGTATAGTATAGTATTTGAGGTTGAATAAAGACATACTTCCATCCAGTCCACCCACTAGCAATACCTCATTTCCTGCCTAACTGTTGATCCAGAGGAAGGCAAAAACCCCCCACCAAATTATGAAGGGGGAAAAAAATTCCTTCCTGACTCCAGTGGCAATCGGAAATTCCCTGGATCAACTCTATTTATGTATCAATACCAGTAACTTGCAACATACCTTGTTTCAGAAACTCATCCACTTTTTTTTGAAACTGACCAATGAACCTGCATTACACGTCCACTGGAAGACAGTTCCATAGCCTTACCGTTCTCACAGTGAAAAACCCTTTCAACATTGAATTTCTTCTTCTTCTTAGTATAGTATAGTATTTGAGGTTGAATAAAGACATACGTCCATCCAGTCCAACCCATCTAGCAATATCCTCATTTCCTGCCTAACTGTTGATCCAGAGGAAGGCAAAAAAACCCCCACCAAATTTATGAAGGGGGAAAAAATTCCTTCCTGACTCCAATTGGCAATCGGAATTCCCTGGATCAACTCTACTTTATGTGAAATTCCAGTAACTTGCAACATACCTGTTTTGCAGAACTCATACAGCTTTTTTTTTAAACTGACCAATGAACCTGCCATTACAACGTCCACTGGAAGACAGTTCCATAGCCTTACCGTTCTCACAGTGAAAACCCTTTCCGAGCTTGAGCCTAAACCTTTTTTCTTCAAGTCTTAAGGGATGTCCTCGTGTCCTTTGACTGTTCTCTTGGTGAACAATGCCCCAATAGTTTATTTTATGGCCCTTTAATGTATTTATACACAGTATCATATCCCACACGCAAGCGCCTTTTCCTCAGCGTACATAATTGATACTTTTCCAGTCTCTCTTCATATTCAAGCTCCCCACAATCCCCTTATTAATTTAGTTGCCTTCTCTGAACCCTTTCCATTTCAAAATGTCCTTTTTGTACACAGGATTCCAAAATTGCACTGCATATTCCAAATGAGGCCTTACCAATGCTTTGTAAAGAGGGAGAATTACATTTTCCTCCCTTGAATCCATACCTGCGCTTATACAGACAATACCATGCTGGCTCTGGCTGTTGCCGCCTGGCACTGCTTGCTACCTTTAAGTTGTTATCCACCAAAACTCCAAGATCCCTTTCCAACAGGGATTCACTTAACACAGAGCCATTTATAGTATAAGTAGCACAAGGATTTTTAGTCCAAATGCATCACCTTACATTTATCACATTGAATTTCATCTGCCACTTAGCAGCCCAATGTGATAATCTATCTAGATCCCCTTGCAACGATTGCACATCCTCTGAGATTTTTTAATGGTCGACAAAGTTTTTGTCGTCAGCAAACACAGAAACCTTGCTGACAATACCCACTTCCAAATCATTTAATAATCGATTAAATAGAAGCGGCCCCAACACGAACCCTGTGGCACCCCACTTAGCACTTTAGTCATATTGATGAAGGCCCTTTAACAACTACTCTCTGCATCCTATTCTTTAACCATTTTCTTCCTGTACAAGGTACTCCCCCAGACCACAGACCTTAGCTTATTCATAGTCGCCTATGGGGGACTGTATCAAAAGCCTTTGCAAATCCAAGTAAACTACATCTACTGCTATACCAGAGTCTAAATTTCTACTTACTTCCTCATAAAAGCCAAGCAAGTTAGTTTGACAAGATCTATTCCTCCTAAATCCATGCTGGTTACTACTTATAATGTCAGTCCTTGAAACATACTCTAGAACATGTTCCCTTATTAAACTTTCCGGATCTTCCCCACCACTGAGTTAAACTTACAGGCCTTGTAATTACCCGGCTGTGAACGACACCCTTTTTGAATATTGGAATAACATCAGCCTTTTTCCAATCCAGAGGCACATCACCGGACATGAGGGAATCAGCAAAAATAAGAAACAATGGCCTAGATAAACTGAACTTGCTCCCTAAGTACCTAGGTGTGTATTTTCACCGTCCAGGAGATTTACTAATATTAACCTTATTTAGTTCTTCTCTGTCCCATATCCTCGTTTAACCAAAGTGAACTTGAATCTTGTATACCTTTATGCTACTATACTCTATATATCTGTACTTGGATCTTCTATAGTGATACAGAGGAAAAAAAATATTCAAGACTTTGCTTTATCGCCATTCCCCGTAACTACTTATCCCCATTAATTAATGGTGCCACATTCTCAGTCCCATTTTCTTACTATTAATATACTTAAAAAAATGTTTAGGCTTAGTGATGCTTTCTTCAGCTATCCTAACTTCATTATTAATTTTAGCTAGTTTGATTGCTTTCTTACACTCCTTGTTACAGTTTTTAATACTCCCTAAAGGCCCTTTCCGTTCCCTCTGCCTTAAAGGTTTTAAATGCCTTTTTCTCCTTACCATTTGCCTCTTTACATCAGAATTCAGCCAATGGGCGCGGATTTATTTTTTTTTACATTTATTTCCCAAGGGTATAAATTTAGATGTGAACTGGCTTAAATCCCTTGAACACAGTCCACTTCGTGTTCAGGTACCTTTACCTGATAACATTATCCCAGTTGACATTCTGAAAGCTGCTTTTAACCTGGAAAATTTGCTTTCCTGAATTAATTTCTTGTTACCCAGCGCACTTTTCCTTTCGATAACAAAGTCCAAATGCCACTATTTCATGGTCCTATTCCTAAGCCTCCAGTTACCTTATATCTATAATGCGCTCCACAATGTTAGATATTACCAGATCCAACAGAGCTCCTTTTCTAGTAGGAACCTCAACCACCTGTGAGAGAAAATATCCTGCGCAAATTCAGGAACTCATCGCCTTTTTCTGTGGTGGCAGTTCCACCACACCAATCAATGTCAGGGTAATGGAAGTCCCCATAATGAGCACACTCCCCAACACTGCAGCCCTTGCCAACTGCATATGAAGTTGACTCACCTCCTCTCTGCTAGCATTTGGCGGCTTATAGCAGACACCAACAATGACATTACCCCCCTTTCCTGTGTGCCTAATTCCACCCATATTGCCTCCACTTTATCATCCATATCACCAGCTATCTCTTCTTAAATTTGGCTTCAATTCTTTTTAACATATACACATACTCCTCCCCCTTTCCTTTTTTTTCTGTCCTGCCTAAACAAGGCATTCCTCTATATTTACAGCCCAGTCGTGAGAACTGTTCAACCACGTTTCTGTTATCCTATTACATCATACTTTCTTCAATGCCATCATTTCCAATTCACCCATTTTGTCAGCCAGGCTTCTCGCATTTGCAACATACATTTTAGATTATGATCCTGTAATTATTCGTACACTTTGATACACATTCCTCCCTATCCCCTATGCTAGCCCACCCCTTTCCCACCCACCACCACTGGCCTATCTACACCCTGCTTTCCTCCGGACAATCTATCCCAGTGAGACTGCTAATACCCTCCCCCCCAAACCTAGTTTAAAATCTCCTCCAACCCTCTAGCCATCTTCTCCCCTAAAACAGCTGCACCACCATCAGTGGGTGCAACCCATCCCTACTAAAGACCTGTAGCCGACAGCAAGTCTGCCCAGTTCTCAATAACCCAAACCCTTCTTCCTTACACCACTCTCTTAGCCACGCATTAAATGCTCCTAAGCTCCCGCTGTCTCCCTGGCTTAGCACGTGGCTGTGGTAGTATTTCTGAAAACACTACCCTGGAGGTCCTTGCTTTTATCTTGGCCCCTAGTTCTCGGAAATCATGTTTAAGGACCCACCTCCACCTCTAACTTGTCATTGGCACCAATGTGAACCAAGACCGCCGGGTCACACCCGGCCCCACCCAATAATCTGTCTACACGATCCACCACATGCCGAACCCTAGCACCAGGCAGGCAACACACAGTTCGGCATGTAGGGTCTTGGCGGCAGATTACCCTATCTACCTTCCTTATAATGGAGTCCCCTACCACTACCACCTGCCTTGCATCCTGACCCTTCGTTCCTCCTCCCTTGTATCAGAGATGGCAGTCCCCTGGGTGCTCAAGGACTAGCCCCCCTCCATACATGCTTAATTCGGTGTCCTCCTCCACTTCATTACCTAAGGCGGCAAATCTGTTGAATGGCAATCTGGGAAGAAGCCCCCCTACTTTCTCCTCCCCCACTTCCCCTAGTAACCCTAACAAAACTACCTCCTTCCTCATCCTCTTGTCCCTCTTCCACCCACCTCTATACTGGCCCCAGCCAGTGCCTGCTGACCCCCCAGTTCTGCCAATCCCCGCAATGCTGCAAGCTGCCCCCTTAGACTCTCCACCTCGTTTCCAAACGGGCAACCCATCACACCTGACACAGACATAGTTCCCCGGAACGTCTGCTCCAGGTTCCTATACATGTGGCACGATGCACATTGCATGGTACTGACAAAACTGTCCCTTCTAATACACCACACCAACACAGTACGCACAAACCTTGTTTAATTGCCCTTCTTGTTTCAATGTCCTTTTTTTATGTCCTTGAGAGCAAGGTCCTTAAGAGAAAGGGCCACTCACAAGTTCGTTACACTCACAGAAACTTCCTTTTGTTGTCCAAACCACAGGCCCAACACTATGAATCCTATTTAACTAATAGGCCCCAACCCCCACACCAATTAGTGCAAGAGCCAGAAAGAGAGGGAAAAAAAAAAACCAAAACCACTTATTAACCCTTTCGCAGCCTGTTTTGTATTACAACAGGTACAATACTAGAATATAGAAGTCCAGCACACCCCTTTACCTGGAAGAAGAAAGATTAGTCTGCTTACTGCACACTCAATCCTGCACACAGTTTTTAACAGTACAAACAATCCTTATTTCAAACTGTCAACAATCCTTATTTCAAACTTTCACACACACACCATACAACCAACAAATGATTAGTGTCCTTTTTTTATGTCCTTGAGAGCAAGGTCCTTAAGAGAAAGGGCCACTCACAAGTTCGTTACACTCACAGGAAACTTCCTTTTGTTAGGTCCATATACAGTAAGGAATCGGTACATGGCTCAGTCTATCTATAACATAATACATTACATACAGTATAGTGATATACAGTAAGGAATCGGTACATGCTCAGTCTATCTATATCATAATACAGTACATTACAGTATAAGTGATTACAGTAGGAATCGGTAATGCTCGGTCTATCTAATCTAATACAATACATACAGTATAGTGATATACAGTAAGGAATCGATACAAGGCTCAGTCTATCTATATCATAATACAATACATTACAGATAGTGATATACAGTAAGGAATCGGTACATGGCTCGTCTATCTTATCTCATAATACAATACATTACAGTATAGTGATATACAGTAAGGAATCGGTACACGCTCAGTCTATCTATATCATAATACAATACATTACAGTATATTGAGATACAGTAAGGAATCGGTACAAGGCTCAGTCTATCTTATCATAATAACATACATTACAGTATAGTGAGATACAGTAAGGATCGGTACATGGCTCAGTCTATCTATATCAATATACAATACATACAGTATAGTGATATACAGTAAGGAATCAGTACAAGGCTCAGTCTATCTATATCATAATACATACATTCAGTATAGTGAGATACAGTAAGAATCGGTACAAGGCTCAGTCTATCTATATCATAATACATACATTACAGTATAGTGAGATACAGTAAGTAATCGGCACACGGCTAAGTCTATCTATATCATAATACAATACATTACAGTATAGTGAGATACAGTAAGGAATCGGTACAAGGCCAGTCTATCTATATCATAATACAATACATTACAGTATAGTGATATACAGTAAGGAATCGGTACATGGCTCAGTCTTATCTATTCATACACATAACATTACAGTATAGTGATATACAGTAAGGAATCGTACATGGCTCAGTCTATCTATATTATAATACATACATTACAGATAGTGAGATACAGTAAGAATCGGTACATGGCTCAGTCTATCTATATCATAATACAATACATTACAGTATAGTGATAACAGTAAGGAATCAGTACATGGCTCAGTCTATCTATATCATAATCAGTACATTACAGTATAGTGGATACAGTAAGTAATCGGCACACAGGCTAAGTCTATCTATATCATAATACAATACATTACGGTATAGTGATATCAGTAAGAATCGGTACATGGCTCAGTCTATCTATATCATAATACAACACATTACAGTATAGTGATATACAGTAAGGAATCGGTACATGCGCAGTCTATCAATACCATAATACAATACATTACAGTATAGTTGATATACAGTAAGGAATCGGTACTGGCTCAGTCTATCTATATCATAATACAATACATTACAGTATAAGTGATATACAGTAAGGAATCGGTACATGGCTCAGTCTATCTATATCATAATACAATACATTACAGTATAGTGATATACAGTAAGGAATCGGTACATGGTTCAGTCTATCTATATCATAATTCATTACATTACAGTATAGTGATATACAGTAAGGAATCGGTACATGGCTCAGTCTATCTATATCATAATACGATACATTACAGTATAGTGATATACAGTAAGGAATCAGTACATGGCTCAGTCTATCTATATCATAATACATTACATTACAGTATAGTGATATACAGTAAGGAATCGGTACATGGCTCAGTCTATCTATATCATAATACGATACATTACAGTATAGTGATATACAGTAAGGAATCGGTACATGGCTCAGTCTATCTATATCATAATACGATACATTACGGTATAGTGATATACAGTAAGGAATCGGTACACGGCTCAGTCTATCTATATCATAATACAATACATTACAGTATAGTGATATACAGTAAGGAATCGGTACATGGCTCAGTCTATCTATATCATAACACATTACAGTATAGTGATATACAGAAAGGAATCGGTACAGGGCTCAGTCTGTCTATATCATAATACAATACATTACAGTATAGTGATATACAGTAAGGAATCGGTACATGGCTCAGTCTATCTATATCATAATACGATACATTACAGTATAGTGATATACAGTAAGGAATCAGTACATGGCTCAGTCT
Source organism: Hymenochirus boettgeri (assembly GCA_019447015.1). Lineage (NCBI taxonomy): Eukaryota > Metazoa > Chordata > Amphibia > Anura > Pipidae > Hymenochirus > Hymenochirus boettgeri. Next base: position 408,422 of record JAACNH010000075.1, read on the forward strand.
ATCTATATCATAATAGAATATGTCGGTACATGGCTCAGTCTATCTATATCATAATACAATACATTACAGTACAGTGATATATAGTAAGGAATCGGTACACGGCTCAGTCTATCTATATCATAATACAATACATTAAAGTATAGTGATATCGTAAGGAATCGGTACATGGCTCAGTCTATCTATATCATAATACATACATTACAGTATAGTGATATACAGTAAGGAATCGGTACAAGGCTCAGTCTATCTATATCATAATACATACATTACACATATTGATATACAGTAAGGAATCGGTACATGGCTCAGTCTATCTATATCAATAATACAACTTACAGTATAGTGATATACAGTAAGGAATCGGTACATGGCTCAGTCTATCTATATCATAATACAATACATTACAGTATAGTGATATACAGTAAGAAATCGGTACACGGCTCAGTCTATCTATATCACAATACAATACATTACAGTATAGTGATATACAGTAAGGAATCAATACATGGCTCAGTCTATCTATATCATAATACAATACATTACACTATAGTGTTTACAGTAAGGAATCAGTACATGGCTCAGTCTATCTATATCAATACAAACTTACAGTTAGTGATATACAGTAAGGAATCGATACAAGGCTCAGTCTATCTATATCATAATACAATACATTACAGTATACTGATATACAGTAAGGAATCGGTACATGGCTCAGTCTATCTATATCATAATACAATACATTACAGTATAGTGATATACAGTAAGGAATCGATACAAGGCTCAGTCTATCTATATCATAATACAATCATTACAGTATAGTGATATACAGTAAGGAATCGGTACATGGCTCAGTCTATCTATATCATAATCAAACATACTTATAGTGAGATACGTAAGGAATCGATACAAGGCTCAGTCTATCTATATCATATAACAATACATTACAGTATAGTGAGATACAGTAAGGAATCGGTACATGGCTCAGTCTATCTATATCATAATACAATACATTACAGTATAGTGAGATACAGTAAGGAATCGATACAAGGCTCAGTCTATCTATATTATAATACAATACATTACAGTATAGTGATATACAGTAAGATCGGTACATGGCTCAGTCTATCTATATCATAATACAATACAATTACAGTATAGTGATATACAGTAAGGAATCATACAGCTTCAGTCTATCTATATCATAATACAATACATTCACTATAGTGATATACAGTAAGGAACAGTACATGGCTCAGTCTATCTATATCATAATACATTACATTACAGTATAGTGATATACATAAGGATCGGTACACGGCTCAGTCTATCTATATCATATAGAATATGTCGGACATGGCTCAGTCTATCTATATCATAATACAATACATTACAGTATAGTGATTACAGTAAGGAATCAGTACTGGCTCAGTCTATCTATATCACAATACAATACATTACAGTATAGTGACATACAGTAAGGAATCAATACATGGCTCAGTCTATCTATATCATAATACATTACATTACAGTATAGTGATATACAGTAAGGAATCGGTACACGGCTCAGTTTATCTATACCATAATACAGTACATTACAGTATAGTGATATACAGTAAGGAATCGGTCATGGCTCAGTCTATCTATATCATAATACAATACATTCACTATAGTGAATATACAGTAAAAGATCAGTACATGGCTCAGTCTATCTATATCATAATACAATACATTACAGTATAGTGATATACAGTAAGAATCGATACAAGGCTCAGTCTATCTATATCATAATACAATACATTACAGTATAGTGATATACAGTAAGGAATCGGTACATGGCTCAGTCTATCTATATCATAATCAATACATTACAGTATAGTGAGATACGTAAGGAATCGTACATGGCTCAGTCTATCTATATCATAATACAATACATTACAGTATATGGATATACAGTAAGGAATCGATACAGGCTCAGTCTATCTATATTAAATACAATACATTACAGTATAGTGATATACAGTAAGGAATCGGTACATGGCTCAGTCTATCTATATCATAATACAATACATTACAGTATAGTGATATACAGTAAGGAATCAGTACATGGCTCAGTCTATCTATATCATAATACAATAGATTACACTATAGTGATATACAGTAAGGAATCAGTACATGGCTCAGTCTACTATATCATAATACATTACATTACAGTATAGTGATATACAGTAAGGAATCGGTACACGGCTCAGTCTATCATATTCATAATAGAATATGTCGGTAATGGCTCAGTCTATCTATATCAATACAATACATTACGGTATAGTGATATACAGTAAGGAATCAGTACATGGCTCAGTCTATCTATACACAATACAATACATTACAGTATAGTGATATAACAGTAAGGAACAATACATGGCTCAGTCAGTCTATCTATATCATAATACATTACATTCAGTATAGTGATATACAGTAAGGAATCGGTACACGGCTCAGTCTATCTTATACCAAATACAGTACATTACAGTATAGTGATATACAGTAAGGAATCGGTACATGGCTCAGTCTATCTATATCATAATCAGTACATTACAGTAGTGATATACGTAAGGAATCGGTACATGGCTCAGTCTATCTATATCATAATACAATACATTACAGTAGGTGATATACAGTAAGGAATCGGTACATGGCTCAGTCTAGCTATATCATACAGTACATTACAGTATAGTGATATACAGTAAGGAATCGGTACATGGCTCAGTCTATCTATATCATAATACAGTACATTACAGTATAGTGATATACAGTAAGGAATCGGTACATGGCTCAGTCTATCTATATCATAATACAATACTTACATTATAGTGATATATAGAAGGAATCGGTACATGGCTCGTCTATCTATTCATAATCAATACATTACAGTATAGTGATATACAGTAAGGAATCGGTACACGGCTCAGTCTATCTATACCATAATACAGTACATTACAGTATAGTGATATACAGTAAGGAATCGGTACATGGCTCAGTCTATCTATATCATAATACAATACATTACAGTATAGTGATATACAGTAAGGAATCGGTACATGGCTCAGTCTATCTATATCATAATACAATACATTACAGTATAGTGATTATAGTAAGGAATCGGTACATGGCTCAGTCTATCTATATCATAATACATACATTACAGTATAGTGATATACAGTAAGGAATAGGTACTGGCTCAGTCTATCTATATCATTACATTACATTACAGTAGTGATAACAGTAAGGAATCAGTACATCGCAGTCTATCTATATCATAATACATTACAGTATAGTGATAAAGTAAGGAATCGGTACAGGGCTCAGTCTGTCTATATCATAATACAATATATCATTACAGTATAGTGATATACGTAAGGAATCGGTACAGGCTCAGTCTATCTATATCATAATACAATACATTACAGTATAGTGAGATACAGTAAGGAATCGTACATGGCTCAGTCTATCTATTCAAAATACAATACATTACAGTATAGTGAGATACAGTAAGGAATCGATACAGGCTCAGTCTATCTAATTATAATACAATACATTACAGTATAGTGATATACAGTAAGGAATCGGTACATGGCTCAGTCTATCTATATCAAATACATACATTACAGTATAGTGATATACAGTAAGGAATCAGTACATGGCTCAGTCTATCTATATCATAATACAATAGATTACACTATAGTGATATACAGTAAGGAATCAGTACATGGCTCAGTCTACTATATCATAATACATTACATTACAGTATAGTGATTCGTAAGGAATCGGTACACGGCTCAGTCTATCTATATCTAATGAATATCGGTACATGGCTCAGTCTATCTATATCATAATACAATACATTACGGTATAGTGATATACAGTAAGGAATCAGTACATGGCTCATCTATCTTATCACATACAATACATTACGTATAGTGATATACAGTAAGGAATCAATACATGGCTCACTATCTTAATCATATACATTACATTACAGTATAGTGATATACAGTAAGGAATCGGTACACGGCTCAGTCTATCTATCCATAATACAGACATTACAGTATAGTGATTACAGTAAGGAATCGGTACATGGCTCAGTCTATCTTATCATAATACGTACATTACAGTAATGATATACAGTAAGGAATCGGTACATGGCTCGTCTATCTATATCATAATACAATACATTACAGTATAGTGATATACAGTAAGGAATCGGTACATGGCTCAGTCTAGCTATATCATAATACAGTACATTACAGTTAGTGATATACAGTAAGGAATCGGTACATGGCTCAGTCTATCTATATCATAATACAGTACATCAGTATAGTGATATACAGTAAGGAATCGGTACATGGCTCAGTCTATCTATATCATAATACAATACATTACAGTATAGTGATATATAGTAAGGAATCGGTACATGGCTCAGTCTATCTATATCATAATACAATACTTACAGTATAGTGATATACAGTAAGGAATCGGTACACGGCCTCAGTCTATCTATACCATAATACAGTACATTCAGTATAGTGATTACAGTAGGAATCGGTACATGGCTCAGTCTATCTATATCATAATACATCATTACAGTATATTGATATACGTAAGGAATCGGTACATGGCTCAGTCTATCTATATCATAATACAATACATTACAGTATAGTGATATAGTAAGGAATCGGTACATGGCTCAGTCTATCTATATCATAATACAATACATTACAGTATAGTGATATACAGTAAGGAATTGGTACATGCTCAGTCTATCTATATCATAATACATTACATTACAGTATAGTGATATACAGTAAGGAATCAGTACATGGCTCAGTCTATCTATATCATAATACATTACAGTATAGTGATATACAGTAAGGAATCGGTACAGGCTCAGTCTGTCTATATCATAATACATACATTACAGTATAGTGATATACAAGGAATCGGTACATGGCTCAGTCTATCCATATCATAATACAATACATTACACTATAGTGATATACAGTAAGGAATCGGTACATGGCCTCAGCTATATCATAATACAATACATTACAGTGTATGATATACAGTAAGGAATCGGTACACGGCTCAGTCTATCTATATCATAATACAATACTTACAGTAGTGGAGATACAGTAGGAATCAGTACACGGCTCAGTCTATCATATCATAATACAATACATTACAGTATAGTGATATACAGAAAGGAATCGATACATGGCTCAGTCTATCTATATCATAATACAACATTACAGTGTAGTGATATACAGTAAGGAATCGATACATGGCTCAGTCTATCTATATCATAATACAATACATTACAGTATAGTGAATAACAGTAAGGAATCGGTACATGGCTCAGTCTATCTATACCATAATACAATACATTACAGTATAGTGATATACAGTAAGATCGATACATGGCTCAGTCTATCTATACATAATACAATCATTACAGTATAGTGATATCAGTAAGGAATCGGTACATGGCTCAGTCTATCTAACCATAATACAATACATTACAGTGTAGTGATATACAGTAAGGAATCGGTACATGGCTCAGTTCTATCTATATCATAATACAATACATTACAGTATAGTGATATACAGTAAGGATCGGTACAAGGCTCAGTCTATCTATACATAATACAATACATTACAGTATAGTGATATACAGTAAGGAATCGGTACATGGCTCAGTCTATCTATACCATAACACATACATTACAGTAAGTGATATACAGTAAGGAATCCATACATGGCTCAGTCTATCTATACATAATACAATACATTACAGTATAGTGATATGCAGTAAGGAATCGGTACATGGCTCAGTCTATCTATATCATAATACAATACATTACAGTATAGTGATATACAGTAAGGAATCAGTACATGGCTCAGTCTATCTATATCTAATACAATACATTACAGTATAGTGATATACAGTAAGGAATCAGTACATGCTCATCTATCTATATCATATACATACATTACAGTATAGTGATATACAGTAGGAATCGGTACACGATCAGTCTATCTATATCATAATACAATACATTACAGTATAGTGATAATCAGTAAGGAATCGGTACATGGCTCAGTCTATCTATATTATAATACAATACATTACAGTATAGTGATATACAGTAAGGAATCGGTACATGGCTCAGTCTATCTATATCATAATACAGTACATTACAGTATAGTGACGTAAGGAACGGTACATGGCTCAGTCTATCTATATTATATACAATCATTACAGTATAGTGATATACAGTAAGGAATCGGTACATGGCTCAGTCTATCTATATCATATACAGTACATTACAGTATAGTGATATACAGTAAGGAATCGGTACACGGCTCAGTCTGTCTATATCATAATACAATACATTACAGTTAGTGATATCAGTAAGGAATCGGTACATGGCTCAGTCTGTCTATATCATAATACAATCATTACAGTATAGTGATATACATAAGGAATCAACATGGCTCAGTCTGTCTATATCATAAACAATACATACAGTATAGATGATATACAGTAAGGAATCGGTACACAGATCAGTCTATCTATATCATAATACAATACATTACAGTATAGTGATATACAGTAAGGGAATCGTACATGGCTCAGTCTATCTATATCATAATACAATACATTACAGTATAGTGATATACAGTAAGGAATCGGTACATGGCTCAGTCTATCTATATCATAATACAATACATACAGTATAGTGATATACAGTAAGGAATCAGTACATGGCTCAGTTCTATCTATATCATAATACAATACATTACAGTATAGTGATATACAGTAGGAATCGGTACACAGATCAGTCTATCTATATTAATACAATACATTACAGTATAGTGATATACAGTAAGGAATCACATGGCTCAGTCTATCTATCTCATAATACAATACATTCAGTATAGTGATATACAGTAAGAATCAGTACATGGCTCAGTCTATCTATATCATAATACAATACAATCTACAGTATAGTGATATACAGTAAGGAATCGGTACACGGCTCAGTCTATCTATATCTAATACAATACATTACAGTATAGTGATATACAGAAAGGAATCGGTACATGGCTCAGTCTGTCTATATCATACTACAGTACATTACAGTATGTGATATACAGTAAGGAATCAGTACATGGCTCAGTCTATCTATATCATAATACAATACATTACAGATAGTGATATACAGTAAGAATCAGTACATGGCTCAGTCTATCTATATCATAATCAATACATTACAGTATAGTGATATACAGTAAGGAATCAGTACATGGCTCAGTCATCTATATCATCTACAATCATTACAGTATAGTGATATACAGAAAGGAATCGGTACTTGGCTCAGTCTGTCTATATCATAATACGTACATTACAGTATAGTGATATACAGTAAGGAATCAGTACATGGCTCAGTCTATCTATATCATAATACAATACATTACAGTAAGTGATATACAGTAGGATCAGTACATGGCTCAGTCTATCTATATCATAATACAATCATTACAGTATAGTGAGATACAGTAAGGAATCGGTACATGGCTCAGTCTGTCTATATCATATAATCAGTACATTACAGTATAGTGATATACAGTAAGGAATCAGTACATGGCTCAGTCTATCTATCATAATACAGTACATTACAGTATAGTGATATACAGTAAGGATCAGTACATGGCTCAGTCATCTATATCATAATCATACATTACGTATAGTGATATACAGTAAGGTCAGTACATGGCTCAGTCTATCTATACCATAATACAGTACATTACGTATAGTGAGATACAGTAAGGAATCATACATGGCTCAGTCTATCTAAATCACAATAAAAAACATGAAAATAAATTGCAAAAATTCTTAGGAAAGCAATTCTATTAATTTAGTCATTTTTGGACCACAGTTCCCATTTAAAAGACAGATAAAGTAAATTTTTAACTCCTCTTTCATAGCAGGTGCTGCACTGATGCTTGCAGTGCTGAAGTCTTGAGTTCGATTCCACCCTTGGACACTAGTTTAATAGGATTTAATGGGTCCGCTTGCGGATTTTCGAATTTTCTCCAAAAAGTCGCTGATCCTCGAGCGGACCGGATTTTGCGAAGTTCGGACATCTCTATTGGACACATCTGCAAGGAGTTTGTATGTTCTCCCCGTGTTTGCATGGGTTTCCTCCGGGCACTTTGGTTTCCCCCACAATCATAAAGACATACTGATAGGTTGTATGTGTCAAATAAATGTGCTTAGTATAGTCATTTCAATTCTCTTATTGATGTGCCACTATTTTTTTTTTTTTTTTTGTGGGGATTGAGTCCTAGAGATTTGCACTTTTCTGTACTCTTTGCATTTTATATTTAGCCTATTTGGTTGTTTTTAGCACTTTTATTGATATTCTTGTGGGGCTATACACTATATATGTTTTATTATCTATCTGGAGGGCTCACTTAATCCTTTATAAGAGGATATTGCACTTTGTTCTCTGTATAGGTGTCAACTGCCGCTTATCTGGTTTCTGGTCTCGCGGCTTCCTTTACCCCCCTGGCAGCTCCCTTCCGGGTCATTCCATGCGCTCAAACATTTAGGTTTAGATAAAATAGTTGTAGCCACTTTAGTACTGCTTGACCTGAGGAAGAGAGAAGTGTATCTCTCAAAAGCTTGTCTGTAACAATGAACTGTTAGTCCATAATAACAGGTATCACATTATCCTACAGTACTCATCTCTTAGTATATGCAAACATTTAGATTTGCATCGGCGTTTGCGTGTGCCCAGCTCATGAGCGCACCCGCTGTCTCTTGTAATTGGGCGATGGCTGGGTATGGGCCCGATACTACAGCGCCAT